>JAPKLY010001524.1:0-41621 GCA_026898435.1 Prunella vulgaris | reverse complement strand
ACTAGCCTGAGGAAATCAACACTGATGAAAACGAGCTGAATGACCCAATCCCAGCTCCTCAGGTAACTTCTGTTAATGAAGAAGCTGGCCAAGCTGAGACAGACACTGAGCATAATATTCAGGGGGAAGCCAGACTAGATTGTGCTGATAACTTAGAAACAACCCTGAATGATGACTCAGGACTCCTTCACTCTGCCCTCTCCCCTGAATTACTTAGACTTGCCCAAACTAGTGACTCAATCTCAGTTGATGAGGTATCCCTTGTGGATAACCCTACTGAGAGAGGATAATCCAAAAGAAGCTGGTTGATTGATCATCCAATCAGTCAGATTCTTGGAGATCCTAACCTTGGAGTCAAAACTAGAAGTTTTCATGGAGAGAATGCTCTCTTTTGCTGTTTTCTTTCAGCACAGGAACCCAAGATTATTGAAGAAGCATTAAAGGATCCAAACTGGATCATTGCCATGGAAGAAGAACTCAACCAGTTTACAAGGAACCAAGTTTGGGAGCTTGTCAAAAGACCCAAGCATGCCAACATCATTGGAACCAAATGAGTCTTCAAAAACAAGAAGGATGAGAATGATGTCATTATCAGAAACAAAGCAAGATTGGTAGCCAAAGGATATTCTCAAGTTGAAGGGTTTGATTATGATGAAACCTTTGCACCAGTAGCCAGATAAGAAGCAATCAGGCTATTTCTGGCCTATGCTGCCGACAAGAAGTTCAAGGTCTACAAAATGGATGTCAAGAGTGCATTCCTCAATGGGGTTCTAAATGAAGAAGTCTATGTGGAACAACCCCCTGGCTTTGAGGAAGGCAACAAAGTCTACAAACTCAGGAAAACCCTATATGGCCTGAAACAAGCCCCAAGAGTCTGGTATGACACATTTTCACAGTTTCTCTTGGAGCATGGGTTCACTAAGGGGAGTGTTGACAGAATACTCTTTAGAATCACACATGGAGAAGACATACTCTTGGTCCAAATCTATGTGGATGATATCATATTTGGATCACAGATTGAAGATCTATGCACAAGGTTCTCACATCTCATGAAAGGAAAGTTTGAGATGTCCATGATGGGAGAGATGAATTTCTTCCTTGGACTGCAAGTCAGACAGTCCCCTAAAGGTATATTCATCAATCAGGCCAAATACACAAGGGAGCTAATTCAGAAATTTGGTTGCTGCTCAAGCAAGGTAGTCAGGGTACCTATGAATACAAACACAAAGCTTGAACCTGATGAAGAAGGAGAAACTGTGGATCAGACTACCTATAGAGGAATCATTGGATCTCTTTTATACCTCACTGCAAGCAGGCCTGACATCACTTATACAGTGGGAATCTGTGCAAGATATCAGGCTAGTCCCAAGAAAAGTCACCTGGAAGCCACAAAGAAGATTCTAAGATATCTCAAGGGTACTGTCAACATGAGACTTTGGTACCCCTCTGATGATAACTTTGAATTAACAGGCTACTCTGATGCTGACTATGGAGGATGCAAAATTGACAGAAAGTCAACCACAGGGACATGTCAATTTCTTGGAAATAAATTGATATCCTGGTTCTTAAAGAAGCAGAGTTCAGTAGCAACAAGCACCACTGAAGCTAAATAAATGGCTGCTGGAAGTTGCTGTGCCCAAATCCTATGGATAAGGCAACAACTGACTGATTACAACATACAGGCCAGTGAAGTACCTATCTTCTGTGATAACAATAGTGCTATTGCTATATCACAAAACCCTGTACTTCACACAAGATGCAAACATGTGGATATTAGGCATCACTTCATCAGAGACCATGTGGAGAAGAAGGATGTGTGTCTTGTAAAAATTCACACTGATAAGCAAAGGGTAGACATACTCACAAAACCCTTGGCTAAAGCAAGGTTTCATGAGCTATCAGTGGAGTTGGGCTTACTTGATCCTGAGTATGGAAATTGATCAGGCTACTCAACTCTGGATGAATCAACCAAGATCAATTTATTCTCAGGTTACTAATCAAGGGGGAATGATCTTCAAACAGTGGACTCAACTGATAATGTCCACTGATACACTAATACTCCACTGATATCCTCTGATTAGTCAGTAGAGCTGTCTCCCCTGAACTCAATTGGACTGAGCAAAAGTCCACTGAGTACTCCACTGAGACATATTCTGACTGATGGTTACTTTATTGATAACCGTGCCTGCGGTGCATTTAATGCGATAGTAAGTGTGTAGTAAAATCTTGGAAGATGATTTCGAGCAGTTATCTCTCATGAAAAGCCTCACTTTTAACCGTCATCCTTTTCAATCTCAACCATTGATCTTAAACCAACTCACTTTCCATTTTTGGTAATAATTACAAATTACTTGGGAAGTTAAAACACTTTATCTTCCAAATTATTGCCTCACTCTCAATCGTAGATCTAATCTCTCTTGTTCAATCTCCACCCTTGATTGACAATATAAATAACCTCCACACTTAGCAGTTTTACACACGATTTCTTTGCTATAAACCTTTGCTATTCTTACCATACTCATACTCTCAACCCTTACCATCCTTAACCCTCACCAATAAAAATCCTCTTTCTACAACAATGTCTCAAATCTACATAGACTACAAGGAACTAGCCAACAACAAGAACTTTTGGTATGAACCAATAGTTTGCTTTAACCACCCCAAAGTTCTTTCAGATCCCAACCTACATCATATAAGAAGAGCCCTTGATATTGTCAGAAATGCTAGGCTCTACAGATTCTTATCCAAAGGACCAGAGAAGTGTTATGACACGCAGGTGTTGGAATTCTTTGTTGACATGGAGAAGAGCATTACATCCATCAGATCTGCCATCATGATGGAGAAGAGTGAGAAGAAGCAAGACAAGAAGGGGAGAGAAGTCATTGAGGCTATAATGAAGAGGCACAAGTTTACTCTAAGGCAGGAGGACTTACATGATATTTTTGGGTTGCCAAATGAGGGTTTGGACCCAGGGACCTACATTCTTGGAGAAGAAGAGAAATTTCTGGACACAATCACCAAGAAAAAGGAGCAGTATGTCACTACCTTCCACAAGAAACTTCTCAAACCAGAGTTTGAAGTCTTGGCTGAGATTGATGGGAAATGCATCCTAACAAATCAAGGAAGCATCGAGCAAGTGAGCAAGATAAAGCTCAGACTGATGGCAGCCATTGCCAATACCACTGATAGAGTGAAGTTCAACTGGCATCAGTTCTTCATCTCCAATCTCAGGGAGGAGAGAAGCAAGCTAAAAGTGGTCAAGGGAAGGATAATGATAGAGCACAAGTTGTGCTATGCCTCAAAGGTATCTCTCATCATTGAGGCACTGAACCTGAAGTACAACTTCCCTGATACAAGATCTTGGAACAGACCAAGATCTTGTTCAAATCTAAGAAGCTCTTGGAGAAGATGCAGGTTGTGGCACCATCTGAGGAAGGGAGAAAGGAACAGGACACTGTCCCAGAGGAGTCAGGAGAGGACAACCCTCCTGTGAATATTAAGAAAAGGGCTTTGAAGCCCAGTGAAAAGATGAAGTCCCACAAGGAAGAGGAGCTGGAGAAAAAGAAGAGGAGGTTGGTAAAGAAAGCTTTCATTGAAAGCAGGGCAGTAAGCAGCAGCTCTGAGACTTCCACTACACACTCATCTGCTGAGAAGTCTACTGAGGAAGAGGAAGAAGGGATGAAGTCCCCTATTCACTTACTTGCCACCACTGCCCTCAAGGGGATTGAGGAAGGACATGAGGGAGAGGAAGCAGGTGGGGAGGAAGAAGAGACATCAGAGGAGTCTGATGAAGAAAGCTCAGAGGAGTCTTAGGAAAGAGAAGGAGGACAAGAAGCCTCAGAGGACTCTCAAAAGTCCACTGAGGTAGCCAAAATTCCACCCACCAAACCAACAACTGAAAACCCCACTGAAGGCTCTCAATAGCCTGAAAGTGAAACCAAAGAACAACCTACTGTCCCACAGGCTAGTGGCACTCTGCCACAGCTTGATGTAGCTGGTGAGGAGGAAGTCCAGTACACCTACTTGGACTCTCTAAAGGAGGAGGCCAGTTATGAATTGGAACAGTTATACCCTGCCTTGAACTCCCATCCAACCCTCAAGGAGATGTTTGTGAGGGTCAGGCTACTAGTCAAGCTGAAAGATTCATATCTTTAGGAGCTTTTAGAGGCTGTTAAGGGACAAGGAGAAGGTTTCTAGAGAAAAGAGGAAAGGGAAATACTTGAGTTTGCTCAAGTCAAGAAGGTAAGTGTGCTGATGGCAGAATGAGAGTTTGGCAAGCTGGTTGCCAAAAAGTTAGATGATGCGAGGATGATATAGGGGCCCAAGGAAAAGTCCACTGATGATCAGGGAAAGGATGGAGATGATGAGGGAGCCAACCCTGCTGAGGAGGGTCAGGCTGGTGAGGATCAGGGGACTCAAGGCATTGAGAGGTAGGACAGTGAGAAGCAACCTGAGTCACAGGGGACTCAGACAGAAATGGTGCCATCCCCTAATGAGACACCAATGGCCCAGATAGAAGGAGTAATCCAGACTGTTGCTCAGACTGCTGTGGAGCCCAAGCTTGAAGGAAAGGAGTTGGCAAGCCTGACTGATAAAATGGGGAATCTTGAAATTCTGATGGAGGAACAGTCCATTGAAGCTGCTGTACTAGATGAACATCTAGATCAGGTACATGATACAAATCTAACACTCATCACTAACCTGTCAAGCAATGTGGACAGAACGGAGATGCACCTCTCAAAAGAACTCAAGGACCTGAAGGCCAGTGTAGAGCAGGAGAGGCAGGCTCATACACAGGCCATTGTGGCCATCAGGCAAGAAAATCTGGAGGAGAGGGAAAGACTGATGCAGGCTACCATCACAGCCATTGCAAGAGGATTGATAGAAAAGATGGATGAATACATCACAAGGAGGGAAGAGGCCCTGAAGGCAGAGATTGAGACTAAGGTGAGGCAGGCACTTTCAGTGCTTCCCACTCAGGCGGCTACTAATCTGATCATAGAGGAGAAACTGAAGCCATTTACTGACTTCTGAGTGGATGTTGCCTTCCACCTGAGGGCTCTTAATGAAGAAACTGAGCACTGCCTCACCCACCTGCGAGTTGTGGAGCAGGACACAGCCAAGCACTTGGTGGCTCTTGCTGAACTCTCTAGGAGAGTTAGCAAGAACGGGGAAGAAGGTAAGGACAGGCCACTGGGTGGCCCATCAGTGGGCAAGAAGGCTGATCCAGATAAAGTGGTAGCAGATGTGAATCAGGAAATTGATTCTCTTGTAAGAGAAGGGGAGCAGGCCACTGCTCATGAGAGAAAGAAGGGAAAAGCTGATGCAAGAAGAGAAACAAAGTTGTCTAAGGCCAAGGATCAAATTCTGAGAGAGAAAAGGCAGAGAAGTGTACAAAGAAGTAGGAGTGTATCTGACACTCAAGCTACCAAGAGGAGAAGAGTCATGATTGATCAGGGAGAGGAGGAAGTCAGGGAACTTCCAGTTGAAATGCCCAATCCAATTGCCTCACTTGCACCAAGTCAGCCAGAGAAGGTGCAGTCCACTGAGGATCTCTTCAGGCCACCAACACTCAGTCCCCTGGCCCAGGCAGTAAGGTCAGGAAAGTCTCTTGATGAACACAACTTGGAGAAAGCTGAAGAAAAGAGGCGACTGATGGAGAGTGGCTAACTGATGAAGCCCCCACCACCAAGGAAGCCCAGGAACTCATACTGAAGGTTGAAGACCAGAAGAAGCCAGGCTCAGGCTAGTGAGCCCATTGCAAGATTTCCTCACATAGATCCTTGGGTTCCTAAGGAGATCAATGACTCCTGGGAGGAAGCCAAGAGGGAGTTTGTGTACTCCTTCTATGTGACAGGTGAGTTCGCAGGTGTGGAGGCTGATGAAGTATTTCATCAAAAAATGGTGGAGAACTGACCTGCTTTGTATCCCAGAATCCTGAACTCATGGGAAGAGCACAGTGGAGGAGACCCTTTCAATGCTCCAGGTCCCATTCTCTTCATGCCCCCAATGGATGCCAGTGGAGAGGTAAGGATGCAAGATATCCTGAATGAATGGCTGGTAGTCTGCGAACAGCTTGGGTTGAAGGTGTAATACCCGGTTTATTTAAATTTAAGTGTTAAATTTTAGTCTAAGATTTTTAATTCTAATTTTATTTTCGTGGTTCTTTTAATTGGGAACTAAGGTTTATAATTAAATTTTAGGCTTCTTGAATAAGAATAATTGTATTAGCGAGTATTTCTCTTGCATAGCCATTTTTAAGAAAAGGGAGATAAGAATATATTTGTTTTATTTCGGTTAATGAGTAAGAGTAACCAACCAAATTATGGGGATTAAATGGAAATTAATCCTGCATGAATGCAAATAAAATATAGGCAGTTTTACTTGGGATTGTTACACTTAGTTTTTAATAGGATGTAACTGTTATTGAGGGAATTAAAAGAATAATTTTGGGCAGCAACTTTAATGGGATAAAGGTAACCGACTCGTTTTGGTTTAATAGGATAATAGAGAATTCTCTTGGGCATTAGGCAGAGAGAGTGGGTGTCGGTTTTATTAAAAAAAAAAAAAAAAAGCTTTGGTAGCAACTTAAAGGTGCAGAAGGTGTTTGAGTTTTGTTTCAATTGAATAAAAAAAAAAAAAAGAAACTGAACGCAGCAGCTGTTTGTAAGAATAGGAGGAGGAAAATAGTTGAAAAGACGTGATCGAAATAGTGAATTAAGGATTGAGAACTAGGCGCCGTTCGTCGTACGTACATATGCATTTACAAATTATTTCAACAAATCAAAGGTGGGGATTTTCAGTAAACATGTGGTAAAGTTTAGTTGAGTTCGTTACTTAAATTGATGTCGTGATGTGTATATTTGTTGTATGCTATGAGATGATGAGACGATACATAAGTCGAGAGGGCTTTGTATCGAATTTTATGATGATGAGATGGTACATAAGTCGTGAGGGCTTTGTACCAATTATATGAGAAAGAGATATGGTATGTTACATGTATGCATGTCCATTTTATCTAAGTCTCGAACTCTCTGTATCCCCACTGAGCTTGTTGTTTTGCTCACCCCTTTTCAAATTAATATTTTCAGGTAATCAAGCTTGAGGGGTTGCAGTTGGGATTGTGGTGATAGTGGACGGGATCAACTTCGATTACGATTTATATTTTTAATGTTATCAAAAAGTGACAATTTGAGGAAATATAAATGTGTACTACTCTATTTCAATTTTTGTTGTAATTTTCCACTAGGAGAGACATTTTCATTATGAAAGAATTATTAAAAATGTCCTTTAAAAAGTTATAGGATGAAAACTACAAGATGGTATCTTCTTGCACTATATAATTTTTTTTAATGAAAAGGTCCAATAACTTTATTTTCAAAACTTAGCAAAATAATCCTTATCTAATTTTATTCTCATGAAATTGAGTCATTCTCTTAATTTAAGAAATTTTATTTATTAAATAGTCCCATAAGTTTTAAATTTTAATTAAAGAAAAATGGTTCACGCCTTAAATTATTTACTTTTAAACCCTTTAATTTAAAAATTGAACTTTTGAAAAATGGGGCGTGACAGAAGGGGCACAACAAAGAGATAATGGAAAGAAAGATGGAGCTAAAGAAGAGAGTATTTGCTCAGTATGGAGTGGAGCCAGCATTTCGGAGCCTGTGAGGCAAGAAAACTGATGGAAGAAGCAGATGGAGGTGTTTGATTTCTTTTGTTTTGTTTTGGAATAAGATAGTTTTTGGTTACAATAGAAGTTTGTAAACTGTAATCAATTCTGAAATTAATGAAAATATCTATCCTTTGAGCCCAAGATAATATCTCATTATCTGCTAGGCCTATGAACTATACTATAAACTGTTTAACTAACCTGCATGTACTTGTTTAGGGGGAACTTTTGAAAATTAAATTTTGCTAAGTAAAAGTCTTCTGATATAAGCTAGTCAGGATAAGTCTTTGTTCTTATCAAAAAGGGGGAAATTGTTGGGAAATGACTTGTAAAATGTTTTGATAAAATCCCAAAGACGCCCCTGATGTAATATTGAATCACTTAGACTTAGAAATATAGCCCGAAGTGTTAAGAGGCTATGATAAAAACTTAGAATATAAGTTTTTGTACTAACATGCTACTTTTACTTTAACTAGTCTGATGTGTCTTAAAGTAGCCTGTTATATCTTAGACTAGCCTGATGAAGAATTAGGAGATACACCCACTGTCTGAAGAATGCACCTCAGAAGACCAAGTTCAAGTAACCTGAAATGACTCCCCTGATGACAAGTAACCTGATGTATTAAATGCTTTCAGCATTTATGAAGGAAGCAGCCAACACATTAATGAAGTGTTAAATGCAGCAACAAAGTCCTGAAGCTATTACATAGATGTTCCTGAACAATTGATTCCTGATCTAATTCACTCTTCGTCTCCTTCCCGGCGGCTGCCATACTTGTCGAGCACCATCCTCAGTCAAAGATACAGCTTGATTGGATCCTCTGACAACTTCGGCCTGAATGGCTGCTCTGTCCAGCTGATTAGAGTTCCTTATGAGAGGAGGGGAGTACCTGACCATGTCAGGAGGAGCAATCTCTACGCCTTGTGCATCAACATGTCGAATAACTTCGATCCAGAGATTTGGATACTCCTCCGTCATCCAGTAGTGGAAGATGTCCGCCTTATCTTCATTCAGATCACTCCAGATCTCCACTACATCAAAGAGGTAACTCCACCTATTCCGAACTGGAATCCAGTGTTCCATCATCTCCACCAGAATGATCTCTTCAATCAGCATGGACCTCAGAGGTCCCTGACCCTGAACAGCCTTCAGCTTCCGCTGAATCTTCTTCTTCGGAGCTTGAAAAGACTTGCACTTTTCCAACTAAGAGGTCAAGTACTCATTGGACTCCTTCAGCCTCTGAATCTGACCGAGGTGCGTAATTTTAACCAGCTTCGCCATCCTCTCCTTCTCGGTCATTTCAGGAACCTTCCTCTGAGTTGAACCTGGGAAATGAGCTTCCTCCGATTCTTCCCAATTGGTGGCCAAAGGATCCTCAGTCTGCTTTAGCTTCTTCTGAGCAGGCTGACTCTGACTTGCCTCAGCCGCCGCTACGGACCTCGTCCGTTTCCTCTCTTCTCCACTGGGACCAAAACCTGATTTCTTCTACAGAACAGTCTGAATCAGTTTCTTCTTCCTTGCTATACCTTCCCCCTTTTTGGCATCATCATCATTCACTTTCTTGATGACCTCCTCAAGGGCTTGGGCAAGAAGTCCGAATCCTTGAGACATGTCATTCTGAGTTTCTTCATAGTCTTGCATACGGCCTGTGAGAAAGTTCACCTCAGTACCGTAGACCTTCAGTTGGTCCTTGGCCTCAGCAGAAACGGCTTTGGTGATGTCAGTCTTCATTGAGGCACAGGTCTCAGTGACAGTCGATTGAGTCTTGGCGGTCAGTTCAGCTATCAGCTCCGCCTTGATCTCTTCCTTCATCTGAGCAAATTTTTCTTCCACCTTTTGACCTAGCAAAGTACTGAACTTTGCATCCTGCTCAGATAAGGTATCGGCTGTCATCTTTTTGCAGGCTTCAGTGCTTCAGATGTTTGCGCTGCAATGGCTGTGACCTCAGTGCCCACAAAAACTCCAAGACTGCCCAAAGCCTCAGCCCACTCTGCATCCATGCGAACATGGTCATGATTCAGCAGCTTCATCTTTTTGCTGATGAGGTCAGTAGAATCACTGAACCTTCTTGTCTTTCCCTCAACAACGATTACCCACTTGTGAATATTGGCGAGTGCTCGTGAAGAGCTTTGCACATATGATGAATGAACTGAACTCCGACCAGTTTTGACATAGATCAGACCTGATGGACCCTCTCCTTAGAGATGTTAAACGGGCTGGCCCTAACCCTACAGGGCCAGCCCTACAGGGCTCCGGGCCTAAACGGTCCCGGGCCTTAGCGGTTCATCCTTAACGGGCCGCTAAATGCTCGGACCTAACCCTAACCCTAGAGGTCCGCGGGCTAAACGGGCTCGGGGTAATTTTTTTTTTTACAAATTTAAAATTTAATATAAAATAGAACTAATGATTTAATAACTAAAGTTCACACATCCCTAAAAGTTTTGAATTAATTGAGATCTAACTTATTTATTTATTTTTCTATTTTAATATGTAGTTAAGTTATTAGTTAATAATGAATTAGTAATTAATAATTAATAAAAATATAATTAATAAAGTTTACAATTACGTAACACAAGTGAGGAGAAATCAGGCCTGCCCACAGCCACAGTACACAGGCCCACGGCCCACACCTCCACAGCCCACAATCACATTCAAATTTAATTAACTTATATTATATATTAATTATTTAATTTAATTAAAAAAAACCGGGCTACCGGGCCAGCCCGGTTAACCGGCGGGCTAGCCCATTTAGCCCGCGGGCTAACCGGTCCGGGCCAAAAAGGCCCGGTTTTATACGGGCCACCATATGCTCGGACCTAACCCTGTAAAAAATAGGGTTAAACGGGCCGGCCCGCCAGCCCGCGGCCCATTTAACATCTCTACCTCTCCTGATGCCTCAGCAGTCCCGGGTCCGGGGAGTGCTTCATCGGCCGGTGCACTGACCCCTTCAGTGCCACCTTGCTGACCATCCTCAGCAATCACAAAAACTTCCTTCCCTTCCTCCGACTGAACTTCTGGAACTTTCACCAGTTCCATCCCAACACCTTCAGCCTTCTTCGGCTCAGCAACAACCAGCTTCGGATAGATTTTCCTAACAGTTTTGACAAAATCATCTATCCTAAGAAGTGGAGTGATAGATCTAACCTGAAAAGCATCGAACAAGGCAGCCTCTTCTTCAGCTAGCTTTTTCCATCCCTTTTTCTCCACAACAGTGGCAACTTCCGGATAGGTTGCTCTTCTGGTCAAAGCATAAGTGCGGAGCTGAATTGCCTCCTCTTGCTGAGCTTCGGTCAGATCGGAGAGATGCTGTGAGATAACCTTCTGAGCCTGATTCCGAGTCAGCACTTCAAACGGAGTCAGACTGCCTTCAGCTGGAGCTGGGAATCTCCATGGCATTTCGAGCATAAGTGGTGTCTCTTCAGCAGTAGACGGTTTAGGCTAATGCTCAGACTCCGCATGAGTCTTTTCGATCTCCATAGGTTCCCCCTTGTCGGGTTCCCTTGAGCATCTGTGTCTTTCTCCATGGGTTCCCCCTGAACCTCTACATCCGTCTCCTTCTCCACTTCCTTCCCCTTCTCTTCAGAAGCTGCCGAAGTTATCTCCAACCCGGCCACCATTTCAGGAACCGCAATCAGGGCAGACTGAATCTGCTCATCTGCTTTGTCGCTTTCCAGAACTAGATCTAGTTCCTGAATTGGTGCAGCAACAACTGGTTCCTGAGTCAAACCAGTTCCTCGCTCAACCTCCTGAGCAACTTGTTGCTCAATCTCCTGAGCAATTGTTTGATCATCCACCTGGGCAGATTCCTGAACGTTCTCAGTATCAGAAACCTGATCAGTTCGCTCCTTTCCCTTCGGATCCTCTATCACCACCTCATCTTCCAACACTTCTTCCTCAGAAGGCTTCCTTGTCAGTCTGTCCTTAGACGGTGATACTGACTTAGCCTTTGAAGTGTTCTTCAGTTTTACAATGATGGACTTGATGGTAGTGGTGGCTTTCTCCGTTTTCTTCTTCTCCGAAGGTTTCTTCTGACCCTGCTTCTTCACTGTCTTGCCCTTCCCAACTGACAAGCTCTTATAGAGAGTCTGCTTGCCAGTCAGATCAGTGAAGTTCTCTCTATCCAGATCTCTAAGAGCAAGAGTCTGAAGCATCAGAGAGATGCGAGTACCGTAGTGGACTGGCTTCGAGAATGTGTAAGTTCCATCAGCACCCTCTATCACCTTGTTGCTCTCAGCAACCAGTTGCTGAATGAAGAACTCCTCCCAGTCAAAAAGTTTATCCTCCTCCACAGCGTTCATCAGGTACAACTTTGGCCTAGACACTTGCTCTTTGCCTCCAGCAGTTGCCATAATGGACTGAGAAACTATGTCCAGCAAGTGTCTTGCCACAGGAGTCAGAACTGACTTGTTGAGTCTGACTTTGATAAGAGGATTTCCATCAGCAAAAGAATTCAGAATCTCTTGCTCTTTCCCAATCCCAAAAGTGTGAGGAAGATCTAACTGCTTCTTCACCTCAAAATGGGGTAGATTGAAGGTCTCCCTGATCAACTTCCTGACATTTATTTTGATCCAGGTTAGTGTCTCCATCCACTTCAGTAGAATGTTGAGTGGGAATGGAGGATACCAACTCACCCTCTGCGTTCTCCCGCAGTCTTATTAAGAACCCAGCAACCAGAGATGGACACAATTTCTCTGGCATCTTCGTAACCCAATCGAGAATACCAGCCTTCGTAACCCAATCTTGAATGGGCATGATGTCTGGGTGCCCAGATGAAAAATCGGCCATTGGTTCACAGTTGACTTGGCCTTTCAACGACTCCAGATTGGCAAGGAACATGGTGGTCTTGGAAGGCGCCATGAAATCTGAAAGAAACACTGAGTCAAGTCTAGAAGGAGGGTTGAATAGACTTGATAGGTTTCAAAACCTTTTTCCAAATTGGCTTAATTTTAAAAACAACAGACTACTTAAGATAGTATGGTTTTGAAAATTATGCGCTGTGTATTTTGAGTGCGGAAATATTTTTGTGAAAACCTTTGTTAGTGATTTGTGCACAGATAAAGAACAGAATAAAAAGAGCACGAGACACAGGAATTTATAGTGGTTTGGACAAAAGGTCCTACTCCACTCTCCACAATCCAACTGGACTTGTGGGTCTCTCCACTATCTTTCTCACTCACTCACTTACTCACTTTGAGAGTACTACTCTCTTACAATAGTCTTATGCTAAAAGCAATCGACTTCTAACTGCTTCTATAAAGCTTACAATGGATTAATATTGAGTAAATGTTTTTGAGCACGAGTGAAGATTTTGATAGAGTTTCGGCAAGCTTAAATGCGTGTATATCTGTACTTGAAATCTTCACTTGAACACTTATTTATAGGATCAAGTCAACTAGCCGTTGGAAGGACTAGAGATCTGAAATCCCATAAATTAGGAATCAATCAATCCTTAAGATTGATTGAATCTCCTTCTTGATTCCCGTAAATCTTCGTGAACCTTCAATCAATCAAGTTTGTCCCCTTGATTGATTGACCTTCTATTCTGGGAATCTTCTCATTTGTCGCAAGTCAACCCTTGTGCGATTCCATAGAATCTGGGCATAGCACAAGACTTCAGCTGATCTGTCTCCTCAGCTGGTGCATCGGACTGCTGATATTTGGACCTCAGCTGATGTGCAACTCTGCTGGTGCACCTCAGCTGGTATCTTGAACTTGGTCTAGAATATGATCCTTGGTCCTTGTCTTGTCTGCGACGTGCTCAGCTGATCTTCTGATATCAGTTGATCTCCTGGCATCAGCTGATCTTCAGACATCAGCTGATCTTCTGGCATCAGCTGATCTTCACACATCAGCTGATCTTCTGGCGTCAGCTGATCTTCACACATCAGCTGATCTTCTGGCGTCAGCTGATCTTCTGAAATCAGCTGATCCAACTTATCTGATGTTCCAATCTTGAACCTCCAGTGTCAGCTGCTCAGGTCTTCTGTCTTCTAGGATTGGCTAAGTCCTCAAGGCCTTAGCTGGTCTTCTTCTCTATGAAAGCTTCGGATCTTCTAGGCAGCAATGTTGATTTACCCTTACTAAAACCTATCTAATCCTAACAACTCATCAGCTGACTAACAGGTTCAGCTGGTCCTATTACAAGCTGATTGGTTTATCATATCAGCAAAACATCTAACAAGAATATCCTAACATATTCCCCCTTTTTGATGATATCAAAACCAACTCAGCTGATCTTAAAAGATAAACAAATTTAATCAAGATCAAATAGGACATAGAAGAAGATCTTTAGATAAGATATCTTAGACACAAAAATAAAAGCAACTGACAACATGAAGTTGTCCGGAATATAAACTTCATTAATCAAAACAGAGAAGTTACAAAATATCAGAAACCTACCCGCAGCTGACTCAGTTGGACTATTACACATAGGGTTTTCTGAGACTGATAGGTACCTGCATCCAGTCCAGGAATCTCTTCTCAATGGCTTTCTGGGTAGGCACTGAAGTATTAGGGAGAGTTGAGAGAAAACGAGTCACCATGTCCATCCAGATTCTTCGGACTTCTCCCCAGTCGAGATTTCCATTTTCATCAGTAGGAGTTGGGAAGAGTTCAAGCTCGGGAAGTTCAGGCTTGGGAAGACCGTGACTCCAGTGATGAACTTGAAGAAGATTGGATAGTTCTCCTTCAACCAATCTCTGAACTCCCTGTTCTTCTATTCAGCAGATCTGGCATCTTCTCCTCTGAGCACATAGAAATGGACGAATGCACGAGCTCTGATGGTTCTCCAGAGTGAGATCATGACTTCTTTCATGTCTGGAGTGAAGATCTCAATAGATCCATCAATCAGAGGCTCGTCAGTTCTAGGAACAAACTTACCCTTGAGTCTGCTCTGGGGCACTGCTCTTCCTTCTTTCTTCATCCTCCTCTGATATCGTCTCTCCAGCTGATCGTTCATCTCCCTTTCATGTCTCTTGTTTCTCTCCTCTGGAGTCTCCTTCTCAGACATCTGCAGCTCCCTGGCCAACTTCTCATCAAGCTTAGCATTCAGGATACACTTTTGCTTTTCCCTTGCTTCCTCTTCTTCTTCTTTCCTCTGCAGCGCTTCTGCCATCTTCTGATCTCTCATCTGCTGAGCCAGATTTTGAGTATTAACATACTCTTCAATGTTCTGGATCCTGGCAGACAAAACTTCATTATTCTCCACTAGCAGAGCCTTCAGGGAGGCCATTTCAGCCTTGAGAGAGGCTGTCTCAGCTTGCAGGGCAGCAATGTCAGCTGAGTTCATCTCTTCCCCCTTTTTGATATCATCAATTATAGATGAAGAGGGAAGTGAAGTGGGAAGCTTCGCTACAACAGCTTTAAGGTCCTCTTGACCATCTTTGCATTCAGCAACTTCTTTCTCCAGATTAGCAATCAGTAACCTGATCTTATCATATTCAGCAGAAAAGGAAGCATTCGCATCATCAATAAATGCCTTGGCTGTTTGCTCTATCCTCTTCTGTGAGAAAAAGAGCTCCTTCCTTGTAACATACATGCCGTCTTCAAGAGCATCCCCGCAGCTTGTTTCTGTGGTCCAGCAGACCTTGATGGACATGCTGCTCAATAGGAGAGGGAGCAGCAGACTTGGCCGCCAGCAGAGTGGCCTTGACCTCCCTGATATGATCATCAAAATACTCTTTCATTGTATTTAGAATATCAGGAGTCACCTGGTCAACATGAGATACGGAGAAGTCCTCTGCTGGAGGGATGAACTCACAAGCCACCGTTTCTGGGCAATCCAGGGCTACTCCATCCTTGAGCAGCAGAGCCCGAGCCACCTTACGAAGACCTTCTGGAGAGGTCAGCTGGGAGGGTGCTTTAACCTCAAAAGCATCCATCAAAATCTCTTCCCATTCAGTGAAGGCACCTTCACCCATCTCCATTACTAGTTCCAGGAAGAAGGTAACTGGACCCTCTCTTGCCTGAGCCCAGGCGAGGCCATCAACTAGAATGTCTTGATAAGCTAGATAGGGGTTAAACTCTGGGATGTATAGGGCAATGTGGGCTAGGGCAGTGATGATCATCCCTCGTTCAAGAGGCCCTTTTGAACAATGGTGAGATAAACGAGCTTGTTGGGCCATTTCAGTGGGGGAGTTAGGAGTTTCTAAGTCAATGGGTTCAGGGTGGGAAGGTTGGGGATCAGCTGAAGGCTCACCAGAGGCAGCTACCTCCTCTGGTTCATTGCCAGCTGGGGGTGTGGAGTGTGTAGAAGTTTGGGATTTTGGGGATTCATGGGGTGATGGGGAATGTGAGAGAGTATGTGGGGGATCAGATGAGGGAGTGGGTTGGGCTGACCTGATGGGTTCGGCAGCAATGGGTGTGTCTGCTGATGGTGCCTCTTCAGAGGACTGAACTACCTCTGTCTCAGCAACCGATGGCTCTGCTGACTCCTCCTCGTCTGACACCTCCTTTTCTCCATCAGAATCCGAGGTAGTCTTCTCCTATGAACCAGTCCCCTCGACTGATTCCTCCTCTGCTGACTCCTCTTCTGCATCAGAGGGCTCATCAACCAGCAAAGTAGCTTTTGCAGCTGATGAAGTAGCAGCTGGAGACTTCTTCTTCAAACTGGTCAAAGGAGCAGTATCATCCTCATCATCTGAGTCAAAGGACAGCTTCCTTTGAACTGGGGTAGTGTCCCTCTTGGACTTCTTACGCTGCTCACTCTTACCAGCAGGCTTTGAAGCCTTCCTCTTCTGCTTCCTACCAGTGCCAGCAGAAGCGCCTGGAGCAGCTGGTGCTGGATCAGCTGCTGAATCTGAATCAGCAACTCCAATGACCTCCAGATTGCTTCCCCTAAGGAACTTTGTATGATTGTAATCAACAATCAACTCCTTATCCCATTTGTGCTCTGGCATCAGATGTCTCAAGATTATGGTAATCTTGGTGGCCATTGAGCATTTGGACTTCAGACTGTACATCTGCTGACCGTTCACAACCTCAGCAACACATCTCTTAGACTCCTGCTCTAAGCGAAACCACAGCAGACTCACCCAATCTGCTGGAACTCCATCAAGAATGGTGCGAGCCACACACAGGCGATGTTTGGTCAAAGCATCTAAACTCCCTTGCTCAGCAAGAATGACGTTGTTCACAACATCCATAAAAAACCGATACCTTCTTCTCAGCATATTTTTCTTTAATTTTGAGGTCTTGTTTCTCTGACTACTTCTCGCCATCATCTGGAAAGTGATCAGATGTTCCGATTCCTTGTAGGTGTGGGGAAGAACACCAGTGGATGAAAGCCCAAAGATATCAGCAACAACATCTTTGGATAAAACTATTGGCACACTATCCACAAGGGATCCAATAGAGTTAGCACTGAATTGTGCCTTAAGCAGGAAGTGAAAAGCATAGTAGTTCAGGGTCTTGTTGTGTGGAGGAGTCATTGAGATGAAAGGCTACAGATTTCGAGATTGAAGAATATCCAGAATCTCCCTGATCTCTGGAATCCGAGTTGTCTCAAAGTCCACACACATCTCAGCATACAGCTTTTCGAGCATCATCTTCATGGCTTCGTTCTCCATGGCTTCAACACAGATTTTAGAAGAACAGAAAAAATATGTAGGCAAGATAATAGAGAAGATAGAGGGATTTTGGAGCAGAAATGTTTTTAGAGAGGGGTTTAAGGGTATATATACGAATCTAGAGCATGAGCAGTTTTCCAAAATTAAAAACCGATCAAAAGATCGTGGGTGAATCGTGGATGGGCATATTGCATCACATAGATCAACGATCCAGATTAAGAGACCTTTGAAATAATTTAGAGGTGATGCGTAGGTGTCAGGTTTTGAAAAGGTGATTGGCCGCCTAAAAATTTTACCTTTTTGTAAAAAGGTAATGATTAAAAACTTTTTGAGAGATAAAATGGGCGGTGAGAAATTAATTACCACTGACACCGAATTTTGGAAAAACTAATAAATCCCTAAATTTTCGAAAGTGAAAAGATTTGATTTGCCAATTTTAGAAAATACGGATTTATCAGTTTTCAGAAAAGATTTTTAATTTTTCAAAATAATAATTTAAAAACGTAAAGGAGTATACTTATCAAATAGCTGACGTGGCAAAATCAGCTGATAAGAAGAATCCTCTTGAAAATCTTTTCTGCTTATCTGGGTCTTCTATGTCAGCTGACATGGATCAGCTGAGGTAAGTCGGCCTTGTCTTACTTTCATGACTTATACCTGGATCAAGTTAGAGAAAACAAGATAGGAAAAGAACATGAAAGATTTAAAGAGACATACCAAATCAGCTGATGTAGGGATCAGCTGACTACCTCAGTAGATTCCCCCTCAGCTGATTACCAGCTGACTACCTAGAAAACCTTTTTCTCCCTTTCTAAAGAACTGCTCCTCCATCTACCATTCCTAACTCTGCTACTAATTCTCTGAATCTTACCTCTGCTAAAGGTTTGGTAAGAACATCTGCTCTCTGCTTCTCTGTGTGAATCTTCTCCATCCTGATGTCTCTTTTCTCAGCATGATCTCTAAGAAAATGATGTCTTATGTCCACATGCTTACATCTGGTATGGAGAATTGGATTCTGAGTAAAGGCTATTGCACTTGTGCTATCACAAAAAATAGGTATCTCTTCTGTGATCACATGGTAGTCCCTCAGCTGTTATCTGATCCAGAGCAGCTGAGAGCAACAGCTACCAGCGGCCATGTACTCTGCCTCTGTTGTGGAAGTAGCTACTGAGGTCTGCTTCTTGGAGAACCAAGATATCAGCTTACTTCCCAGAAACTGACATGTGCCTGAAGTTGATTTCCTAACAATTTTGCACCCTCCATAGTCAGAATCTGAATACCCACTCAGCTGAAAATTGTCATCAGCTGGGTACCAGAGGCCTATATTGTAAGTACCCTTCAAATACTTCACAATCTTCTTTGCTGCTTCCAGATGAGATTTCTTAGGATTTTCCTGAAACCTTGCACAAACCCCTACTGCAAAGCTGATATCAGGTCTGCTGGCAGTGAGATACAGCAGAGAACCAATAAGTCCTCTATAGTGTGTCTGATCCACTTTCTCACCAGCCTCATCTAGATCCATGCAAAAGTTTTCCATCATTGGAATCTTAGCCTCTCTGCTGTTACTGACTCCAAACTTCTCTATCAAGTTCTTGGCATACTTAGCTTGGCTGATAAAGGTTCCATTGGACATCTGCTTCACCTGAAGTCTAAGGAAGTAGGTCATCTCCCCCATAATGGACATCTCAAACTTGCTTGTCATCAGCTTACTGAACTGATCACACATCTGCTTGTTGGGGGAGCCAAAGATGATATCATTCACATAGATCTGCACCAAGAGGATATCATCTCCATCTTCTTTTCTGCACAAGGTCTTGTCTATCCTTCCTTTGCTGAATCCGTTGTCCAGCAGGAACTGTGATAGAGTATCATACCATGCCCTAGGTGCTTGCTTGAGTCCATATAAAGCTTTCTGCAACCTATAGACCTTGTTCCCAACTTCAAATCCTGGTGGTTGTTCCACATATACTTCTTCTGATAGGATTCCATTCAAAAAAGCTGATTTGACATCCATCTGATATACCTTGAACCCTTTGAAAACAGCATAGGCCAAAAACAATCTGATGGCTTCTAGTCTAGCCACAGGAGCAAATGTCTAATCATAGTCAATCCCCTCTGACTATGAATACCCCTGGGCTACTAGCCTTGCCTTGTTTCTCACCACAACATCATTTTCATCCTTATTGTTCTTGAAGACCCACTTAGTGCCTATGACCTTCTGATGTTTGGGCCTCTCCACTAGAGTCCAAACTTCTTGTCTTGCAAACTGGTTTAGCTCCTCTTGCATAGCTACAATCCAGTTTGGATCTTCAAGAGCTTCATCGATATTCTTGGGTTCTATCAGAGATACATAACAGCTGAATTGAGCACCCAAGTTTAGCTTTCTTCTTGTCTGAACACCTATACTTGGATCTCCTAAGATCTGCTCAGCTGGGAAGTCAGACAACTTCTTTTTACCCCTCTGAGGTGCCATGGTCTGCTCCTCTTGGGTTTTGTCTGATATTCCCCCTCGGTTAGTGTCAGAAGTCATTGTCCCATCATCTGGTGCTGATGAGGGCTTATCAGCTGATTTAAGCTCATCATCTGAATCTGAGTCTGATTCAATTCTAGGTACCAGTACCTTAATCAGATCTGGCTTGTCTGACAGATTCAGTTGATTCACCTCTTCTGCTAGCTTCTCCTTGTTGTACTCATGAATACATTCATCAAATACAACATGAGGAGTCTCTTCCACACAAAGAGAGACTTTATTAAAGACTCTATAAGCTTTGCTACTTCCAGAATATCCTAAGAATATTCCTTCAGCAACCTTAGCATCAAAAGTCTTTAACTTAGTCTTTCCATTGTCATGAATGAAACACCTACACCCAAAAATATGGACAGAGGAAAGGTTAGGAGATTTACCTTTGTACATCTCATAAGGAGTCTTGTCATGTCTCTTGACTGGTATACACCTATTTTGAATGTAGCAAGCAGTGTTGATAGCTTCTGTCCAAAATCTTTGAGGAGTCTGATATTCAACTAGCATGGTCCTAGCTGCCTCCTTGAGGGTTCTGTTCCTCCTCTCAGCTAACCCATTCTGCTGAGGTGTTCTGGCAGCTAATGTCTCATGCTGAATACCATTTTCCTTGCAATAGTCAGAAACAACAGAGTTAAGAAACTCAGTACCTTTATCACTTCTGATTCTGACTATGCTGAGGTACAGCTCATTCTGAATCCTCTTGAACAACTCCAGCATCTTGACCATGGTCTCATTCTTCTTGAACAAGAACAGTACCCAAGTGAATCTTGTATAATCATCCACCACCACCAGTGTGTACTTCCTTCCACTGAAACTAAGAGGTGAGATAGGTCCAAACAAATCTATATGAAGCAGCTGGAGAGCTTTGGTTGTTGAAGTACTCTGCACATCCTTGAATGAGGCTTTGGTCTGCTTCCCTTTCTGGCAGGCATCACATTTCTAATCAGATGCGAACACCTCATTTGGAAGACCTCTGACTAGACCCTTCCTTGCAACCTTGTTGAGAGTCTTGAAGTTGAGATGACCCAACCTCTTGTGCCAGAGCTAGCTGACCTCTGCGGAACCTTTAGCAACCAAGCAAGAATCAGCTGGACAACTTGTAAAATCTGCAAGATACATATTACCTCTTCCGAGGCTAGTTAGTAGCACCTGCTCATTTAAATCATTAATATCAAGGCAAGAGTTTTTAGAGAATCTTACTGAATATCCCTTATCACAGAATTGGGATACTGACAGAAGATTGTGCACCAGACCATCTATATAGTAGACTTCTTCAACTCTTGTTCAGAGTACCAACTCCTCTGGTGACTCAAAAATTGTTGTCACCAAACACAACTCTAGGCCCATCAAGCGTCGTAAAGTCCTGAAGGAGATGCTTTTCGAACGTCATATGCTTTTAGCATCCGCTATCAATGTACCAGACATGTCCCTTGGCTTCTCCTCTCTCTATTAGGCTAGAGTCTGCCTGAAATTAAATTTCAGACTTTAGGTACCCTTTCTTTGGGTCCTGATTTGTTAGTTTCCACTTTCTGGATCCACAGGTAGAGATCATCCTTATGAGGTTTAGGAGATCTCAACCTTCTACCATATTTGTCCACAAAAATCATCTCCCTCAGAGGATCTCTTCTGGGGCGATGAGTGATAACAGCAGGCTTGTAGGTGGGCTGCTCAAAAGGATAGTTTTGGCTTGAGCCTCTGAATGACTCATATACTATAGCCGGTGAAGGCTTGCCAACTTTGGTTACGTTAAATGTAACCCAGGGCTGAGATCTGTTTCGCTTGGGCTTACTTTGCTGAGATGGCCTAGGCTTATCATTCCTCTGCTGATTCTGCTGAGGTCTCCTGGTCTTAGTCAGAGCTATGACTTGGATTCCTCTTCTGACCTTGGGGCTTCTGAGCTTTAGACTTATGTAGGTAATCAGCAGGCTTCTGAGTTTTAGTACTCTTCTGCTTTGCTGAAACCTTTTAATCTCTAGCAGACTTCTGAGCTTTAGAGCTCTTCTGTCCAGCTGGGACCTTTTCTGTCCCTCTGCTCTTTTGCCCTTCTGATACAGATGCAGGCTCAGCAGGACCTTTACCCTTCCGAGGATCCCTAATTAGCCCACTGTCACCTTTCTTCTTATTTTGTGGTTTGGGTTTAGGATAACCAAGACCCATTTTGTCATTCACAGTTTGTGAGGACTCAGCTATTTCAGACACGGCATTTTTTGCCTTAGTTAGCTGGTCCACTTTCAGCTGAAGCTGCTGTGAATTTTTAATTGTCAGTTCATTCTGCTTAAAGAGTTCATCGAACTTAGCTGTCAGCCGATTATGTTCTTCACTCAAGATAGTGTTCTCAGAAAGCAGCTTTTCTATTAGTTTCTCCTGTTCCTCACATTTTGCTATTAAGTCAGCAGACTTGTTAGCATGTGAATCATAGGATATCACTGGCAGCTAGCATTTTCCAGATCCTGCCTTAAGCTTTGAACTTCAGCTTTCAGACTAGAGTTCTCCTCTTCCAGCTTAGAACAAACTTTTAAGGAGGATTGGAGATCAGATAACAACTTGTGTATATCTGACTCCATAGAATAGGTAGAAGAGCAAGATGAGCTAACAGAGGGGGTAGGAGAATTCACCTCTTCTACCTTAGCCATAAGGCAGATGTCTTCCTCTGACTAAAAATCAGATGAGGATAAGGAGGAGCTGATGTCCTGCTTCTCCTCCTCTGCCAGTAGAGCTCTCTTGTCAGCAAATCTACGATCTCTCTTGATCCTCTTCTCCTCTCTCTCCCTTGGTGTAAGCTGAGGACAATCATAGCTGAGATGCCCTGGCTTGTTGAAAGAATAGCATACACCATCTCCTTCTCTCCTGGGACTTGGTTCCCTCCTTCTCTCTAGAGACTTGTATCTGGTCTCCTGCTCATCTGATGATCTTCTGGAATCAGATGACTTCTGGTACCTCCTGGAAGAGTCACCCTTGTTCTTCTTCTAATGGGATCTGTACTTCTGGAACTTGTTTGACATCTTGTCAAACTTCTTGGTCAGCAAAGCAAGTTGCTCCTTTAGACTCATGTCCTCTGGAGTGGAGGACTTCTCTTGACTATCAGCTGCAGCAGAGAATGCAACATTCTTTGTAGCTGATGAAGTTGGAGTCTCATCTTCTTGGTCTTCTTCTTGGATATCAAACTCGTGTGCCTTCAGATGAGATAATAGTGTATGATGACTCATTTCAGATAAATTCTGTCTCCTTGATCACAGTCACCTTCACTCTCCATATGGGAGTGAGAGATCTCAGAATTTTGTTGTTGATCTCCTTCTCCGAGTATTCCTTCCCTAAGAAGCTTGCCTTATTCAAGATGTTTGTCAATCTCATGTCAAGCTGATCAATTAAATCATCAGCTTTCATCTTGAATGTGTCAAAGGTGTGAAGAATGTCATGGAGCTTGTTCTCCTTTATCTGATCAGTCCCTTCACATATCAAGGAAAGTTTTTCCCATATCTATTTAGCTGTCTTGCAAGTCTTGATCTTCTCGATGTACTCTTTTGACAGTGTCTCAATAATTTCGGTTCTTGCCACTTGATCTAAGTTGAAGAGTTTTCTCTCAGCATCATTCAGTTCACTCCTCTTCTTCTCTGGTTTTCTTCTTTCGCTGATCTCAGCTTCTGGAGTCTTGCTATCACTCACTGCTTCCCAGTTGAATTTTATTGGCCCTTCCTTCAGAACATCCAGCATCCTATCATGAATGGCTGCAAGATGATTCTCCATTCTGAACTTCCAGTAGTCATAGTCTTCAATGGAAAATTCAGGCAGCTTCCTCATCTTGGATCCACTCTTCTCGTAGGAGGCCATATCTGCAAGTGGTTAGTTAAAAAACACACAGAATTTTCTAAAAGGGTTTTCAGGGATCTATCCAGGTGACCACCAAAAGCTTTCTCAGGCTGTGGTCTTTTGGACACACAGCTCTGATACCACTTGTTGGTCCCAAAGGCAGGTTTTGAGGAAAGAAACAGTAAGTCAAGTCTAGAAAGGGGGGTTGAATAGACTTGATAGGATTCAAAACCTTTTTCCAAATTGGCTTAATTTTAAAAACAACAGACTACTTGAGATAGTCTGGTTTTGAAAATTGTGCGCTGTGTATTTTGAGTGAGGAAATGTTTTTGTGAAAACCTTTGTTAGTGATTTGTGCACATGTTAGGATATCTGTGTTAGATGTTTTGATGATATAATAAACAAATCAGCTTGTAATAGGACCAACTGAACATGTTAGTCAGCTGATGAGTAGTTAGGATTAGATAGGTTCGAGTGAGGAGGAATCTACCTTGCTGCCTAGAAGATCCGAAGCTATCATAGAAGAGAAGACCAGCCGAGACCTTGAGAACTTAGCCGGTTTTAGAGGACAGAAGATTTAAGCAGCTGACACTGGAGTATCAAGAGCAGATCAGCCGATATCAGAAGAGCAGATTAGCTGATATCAGAAGATTAGCTGATCAGCTGAGAGCACATCTCAGACAAGACAAGGACCTTGGATATAAGACACATTCAGACGAAGTCAAAAAGACCAGCTGAGGTGCACACCAGCAGACTTGCACATCAGCTGAGGTCCAAGTACCAGCAGACTGGTACACTAGCTGAGGAGACAAATCAGCTGAGGTCTTGTGCTCAGCCCAGATTCTTCAGAATCATTTTAAGGGTTGACTTGCGACATAGAAGGAAGATTCCCAGAAAAGAAGATCAATCAATCAAGGGGACAAACTTGATTGATTGTAGATCGCGAAGATTGACGGGAATCAAGAAGGAGATTCAATCAATCACAATGATTGATTGAATACGAGATTATAGGATCTAATATTTCTAGTCCCAACGGCTAGTTATTTGACCCTATAAATTAGAGTAATAGTGATAATTTCAGTATCGGATTTTACACGCATATTAGGCTAGCCGAAACTCTATCAGATATTATCACTTGCACTAAAAAACACCATTTTATACTTATTCTTTGTAAAAGCTTTGTAGAAGCTGTGAGAAGTCAATTGCAATTGTAGCATTGACAATTTGGAAGAGAGTAGTACTCTCGAACTGTGTAAGTGAGTGAGTAAGTGAGTTAGTGGAGAGCCCCTCAAGTCCAAGTTGGATTGAGGAGAGTGGATGTAGGACTGTTGGTCCGAACCACTATAAATTCCCTGTGTCTCGTCTTATTTATTTCTGCTCTTAAATTGTGCACATCACCTAAAACTGATTTTCATTAAAAACGTTTCCGCACTATTCATAGCGCACTACTTTCAAATTCAGACTACCTCAAGTAGTCTGCTGGTTTTCTGAATAATCCAAATAATTTGAAAAAGGTTTTTGAATCCTTACAAGTCTATTCAACCCCCCCTTCTAGACTTGTTCAAAGGTATTCTTTCCTAAAACCTGCCTTTGGGACCAACAAGTGGTATCAGAGCTGTGTGTCCAAAAGACCACAGCCTGAGAAAGCTTTTGGTGGTCACCTGGACAGATCCCTGAAAATCTGTTTTTAGAAAATTTTGTGTGCTTTCTATCTAATCACTTGCAGATATGTCTTCCTAGAAAAAGAGTGGATCCAAGACAAGGAAGTTGCCTGAATTCTCCATAGAGGATTATGATTACTGGAAATTCAGAATGGAGAATCACCTTGGAGCCATTCATGATCGGATGCTAGATGTTCTGGAGGAAGGGCCAATCAAGTTCTTCTGGGAAGGAGTAAGTGATGGCAAAACTCCAGAAGCTGAAATCAGTGAAAGAAGGAAGACAGAAAAGAAGAAGAGTGAACTAAACGATGCTGAACGGAAACTCTTCAACCTAGATCAAGTGGCCAGAACAAAAATCATTGAGACTCTCTCCAAAGAGGATATAGAGAAAATCAAGACGTGCAAAACTGCTAAGGAGATGTGGGAAAAACTCTCCCTGATGTCTGAAGGGACAGATCAAATCAAAGAGAACAAGCTTCAAGCCGTTCTACATACCTTTGACACATTTAAAATGAAAGCTGATGAAACCATTGATCAGCTAGATATGAGGCTGACAAACATACTAAATAAGGCAAGCTCTTTAGAAAGGATTACTCGGAGAAAGAGATTAATATCAAAATTTTGAGATATCTTACTCCAAGATGTAGAGTGAAGGTGACAGTAATTAAAGAGACAAAGAATCTATCTGAGATGAGTCATCATACACTGCTATCTCATCTGAAGGCACATGAGTTCGATATCCAAGAAGAAGATCAAGAAGATGAGACTCCAACTTCATCAGCCACAAAGAATGTCGCTTTCTCTGCTGCAGCTGATAGTCAAGAGAAGTCCTCTACCCCAGAGGACATGAGCTTAAAGGAGAAACTTGCTCTATTGACCAAGAAGTTTGACAAGATGTCAAACAAGTTCCAGAAGTATAGATCCCACTGGAAGAAGAATAAGAGTGATTCTTCCAGAAGATAACAGAAGTCATCTGATGCCAGAAGACCATCAGATGAACAGGAGACCAGATACAAGTCTCTAGAGAGAAGGAGGGAACCATGTCCCAGAAGAGGAGGAGATGGTGTTTGTTTCACTTGCAACAAGCCAGGACATCTCAGCTATGATTGTCCTCAGCTTACCCCTAGAGAGAGATAAGAGAAGAGGATCAAGAGAGATTGCAGGTTCGTTGATAAGAGAGCTCTGCTGGAAGAGGAGAAGAAGCAGGATATCAGCTCATCCTCATTCTCATCTGATTTTGAATCAGAGGATGACATCTGCCTCATGGCTAAGGTAGAAGAGGTAAACTCTAGCCCTATAGAAAGAAGAGAAGCCAAGGGCCATGTCTGGTACATTGATAGTGGTTGCTCGAAGCACATGACCTTTGAGAAGCATCTTCTCCAGAACTTTGTAACGCTTGATGGGCGTAGAGTTGTGTTCGGTGACAACAATTTTGGAGTCACCAGAGGAGTTGGTTCCCTGCTGATCAAAGGAACAAGAGTTGGAGAAGTCTACTATGTAGAAGGGCTTATGCACAATCTTCTGTCTGTATCCCAATTCTGTGACAAGGGATATTCAGTAAGATTCTCTAAGAGTTCTTGTCTTGTTATTAATGATTTAAATGAGCAGGTGCTACTAACTGGCCTCAGAAGAGGTAATATGTATCTTGCAGATTTTGCAAGTTGTCCAGCTGACTCATGTTTGGTTGCTAAAAGCTCATCAGAGATCAGCTGGCTCTGGCACAAGAGGTTAGGTCATCTGAACTTCAAGACTCTCAACAAGGTTGCAAGGAAGGGTCTAGTCAGAGGTCTACCAAATGAGGTGTTTGTATTTGAGCAGAAGTGTGATGCCTGTCAGAAAGGGAAGCAGACTAAAGCCTCCTTCAAAGATGTGCAGAGTACTTCAACAACAAAAGCACTCCAGCTGCTTCATATGGATTTGTTTGGACCAGTCTCACCTCTTAGCTTCAGTGGAAGGAAGTACACACTGGTGATTGTTGATGACTATACAAGATTCACTTGGGTAGTGTTCTTGTTCAAGAAGAATGAGACTATGGTCAAGATACTGGAGTTGTTCAAGAGGATTCAGAAGGAGCTGGACCTCAGCATAGTCAGAATTAGAAGTGATAAAGGTACTGAGTTTCTTAACTCTTTTGTTTCTGACTATTGCAGGGATAATGGTATTCAGCATGAGACATCAGCTGCCAGAACACCTCAGCAGAATGGGTTAGCTGAGAGGAGAAACAAAACCCTCAAGGAGGCTGCAAGGACTATGTTAGCTGAATATCAGACTCCTCAAAGGTTTTGGGCAGAAGCCATCAACACTGCTTGCTTCATCCAAAATAGGTGTCTACCAGTCAAGAGACATGGGAAGACTCCTTATGAAATGTACAAGGGTAAAACTCCTAATCTTTCCTCTGTGCATATTTTTGGGTGTAGGTGTCTCATCCATGACAATGGAAAGACTAAGTTAAAGACTTTTGATGCTAAGGTTGCTGAAGGAATATTCTTAGGATATTCTGGAAGTAGCAAAGCCTATAGAGTCTTTAATAAAGTCTCTCTCTGTGTGGAGGAGACACCCCATGTTGTATTTGATGAATCTTTTCATGAGTACAGCAAGGAGAAGCTAGCAGATGAGATGGATCAACTGAATCTGTCAGACAAGCCAGATCTGATTAAGGTAGTGGTACCTAGGATAGAATCAGACTCAGATTCAGATGATGAGCCCAAATCAGCTGATAAGTCCTCATCAGCACCAGATGATGGCACATTGACTCCTGAAACTAACCAAGGGGGAATATCAGATAAGACCCAAGAGGAGCAAACTATGGCACCTCAAAGGGGCAAGAAGACGTTGTCTGATTTCCCAGCTGAACAGATTCTAGGAGACCCAAGTGTAGGTGTTCAGACCTGAAGAAAGCTAAACTTGGGTGCTCAATTCAGCTGTTATGTGTCTCTGATAGAACCCAAGAACATCCATGAAGCTCTTGAATACCCAAACTAGATTGTAGCTATGCAAGAGGAGCTAAATCAGTTTGCAAGATAAGAAGTTTGGACTCTAGTGGAGAGGCCCAAACATCAGAAGGTCATAGGCACTAAGTGGGTATTCAAGAACAAAAAGGATGAAAATGATGTAGTGGTTAGAAACAAGGCAAGGCTAGTAGCCCAGGGGTATTCACAGTCAGAGGGGATTGACTATGATGAGACATTTGCTCCTGTGGCAAGACTAGAAGCCATTAGATTGTTTCTGGCCTAAGCTGTTTTCAAAGGGTTCAAGGTATATCAGATGGATGTCAAGTCAGCTTTTCTGAATGGAATCCTGGTAGAAGAGGTTTATGTGGAACAACCACCAGGATTTGAGATTGGGAACAAGGTTTATAGGTTGCAGAAGGCTTTATATGGACTAAAGCAGGCACCTAGAGCTTGGTATGATACTCTATCACAGTTTCTACTGGATAGTGGATTCAGTAAAGGAAAGATAGACAAAACCTTGTTCAGAAAGGAAGATGGAGATGATATCCTCTTAGTACAGATCTATGTGGATGATATCATCTTTGGCTACCTTAACAAGCAGATGTGTGATCAGTTCAGCAAGCTGATGACCAGCAAGTTAGAAATGTCTATGATGGGGGAGATGACTTATTTCCTTGGACTGCAGGTGAAGCAGTTGTCCAATGGAACTTTCATTAGCCAAGCTAAGTATGCCAAGAATTTGATAGAAAAGTTTGGAGTCAGTAGCAGCAGAGAAGCTAAGATTCCAATGATGGCAAACTTTAGCATGGATCCAGATGAGGCTGGTGAGAAAGTGGATCAGACACACTATAGGGGACTTATTGGTTCTCTGCTATATCTCACTGCCAGCAGACCTGATATCAGCTTTGCAGTAGGGGTATGTGCAAGGTTTTAGGCAAATCCTAAGAAATCTCATCTGGAAGCAGCAAAGAAGATTGTAAAGTATTTGAAGGGTACTTACAATCTAGGCCTCTGGTACCCAGCTGATGACAACTTTCAGCTGAGTGGGTACTCAGACTCTGACTATGAAGGGTGCAAGATTGATAGGAAATCAACCTCTGGCACATGTCAGTTTCTGGGAAGTAAGCTGATATCTTGGTTCTCCAAGAAGCAGACTTCAGTAGCTACTTCCACAACAGAGGCAGAGTACATGGCTGCTGGTAGTTGCTGTTCTCAGCTGCTCTGGATCAGACAACAGCTGAGGGACTACCATGTGATCACAGAAGAGATACCTATCTTTTGTGATAGCACAAGTGCAATAGCCATTACTCAGAATCCTGTTCTCCATACTAGATGCAAGCATGTGGACATAAGACATTATTATCTTCGGGATCATGCTGAGAAGGGAGATATCAGGATGGAGAAGATTCATACGGAGAAGCAGAGAGCAGATGTGCTTACCAAACCTTTAGCAGAGGTAAGATTCAGAGAATTAGTAGCAGAATTAGGAATGATAGATGGAGAAGCAGTTCTATAGAAAGAAAGTTTTTGGGTAATTGGGTAGTCAGCTGGTACCCAGCTGAGGACTATTCTGCTGAAGTAATCAGCTGATCCTCACATCAGCTGATCTGGTATGTCTTATTCTTTCCTTTCTTTTCTCTATCTTGTTATGTCTAACTTGATACAGGGATAAGTTATGAAAGTCAGACAAGGCCACTTTGCTTCAGCTGGTTCATGTCAGCTGACATTAAAGACCCAGATGAGCAGAAAAGATTTTCATGTGGATCGCTCTTATCAGCTGACTTTGCCACGTCAGATTCTCGATAAGTATTTCTATGATCTTTGTGTCGGTTTTTAAAATTATATTTTATTTATCAAATCTTTTCAAAAATTAATAAATCCCTAATTTCTAAAATTATTTTAGAAAATTGGCAATCAAATCTTTTCTCTTACGAAAATTTGGGGATTTATTACCTTTTCAAAATAAGGTGTCAGAAGTAATTAATTTCTCACCGTCTAAAATTTCACTAAAAAGCACTTTCATCATTACCTTTTTCAAAAAGGCGAATCTTTTGGGCGGTCAAAACCTTTCGAAACCCTGACACCCACGCATCACCTCCAAAATTCTCAAAGGTCATCTATTTTGAACCTTTGATTTGTGTGATGCAAAATACAAATCTACGATCAAAATTGATTTGTTTTAATTTTGGAACATCTGCTCATATCTTTCGATTACTATATATACCCCTTAAACTTCTTTCTGAAAACCTTATGCTCATAATCTTTCTGCCCTTAGTATTCCTGAATATTATTCTCTTTGCATTTAATTTCTGCTTTGAAGGTATGGCATCCAAGGCAATGCAAAAATTGTTTAAGGAAAAGATGTATGCAGAGATGTGTGTCGATTTCGACACAACGAGAGTTCCTGAGATTAGAGAAATCCTAAATCTATTACAACATCACAATCTCCGAACCTTCATCTCCATGACCCCCCCTGACCATAAAACCCTAAACTTCTATGCCTTCCAATTCCTTCTTAAGGCCCAGTTCCGTCCAAACTCTATAGGCTCCTTGATTGACGGTCAGACTGTTGTTATTTCAAAGGATGCAGTTGCTGATCTCTTTGGCCTATCCTTCACTGGTGTCCAACCTCACAAATACAAAGAAGCCGACTACCCGGAAACTTTTAAGTTAATGGCCAGGAAGAGTCACAGGGACACCACCACGAATCTGAAGAAGTCCATGCTGAGGAGGCGTTTCCAGTTTTTGATGGATGTGGTGACCAAGGTAATCTTGGCGGAACAGGGGAGTTTGGACGCCATTACCAAACTTCGCCTAAGTGTGGCCCGCACTATTCTTGATGGGGTGCAAGCAGACTGGGTGAGTCTGCTATGGTTCCGGCTGGAACAGGAGTCCAAGAGGTGTGTTACGAATGAGGGAATGGGCAACAGGTTTATAGCTTCAAATCAAAGTGCTCCATGGCCACCAAGATCACTATCCTCCTGAATCATCTGCTGCCCCAGCATGAGTGGGATGAGGAATGGGTTGTTGAGTACAACCACACCAAGTTCCTAAGAGGAAGCAACTTGGATATCATTGAACCAGCTGACTCAGATTCCAGAGCTGATCCAGTTACTGCTGCCCCTGGTCCTTTTGCTGGAAAGAAGCAGAAGAGGAAGGCTTCAAAGCCTGCTGGAGGGAAAAAGAAGAAATCTAAGAAGGAAACCACTCCTGTTCAAAGGAAGCTCTCCTTTGATTCAGATGAGGATGATGATACTGCTGTGCTGAGCAGTTTGAAGAAGAAACAATCTTCAGCAGAAAGGGCTACCCTGCTAGTTGTTGAGTCTTCTGATGAAGAAGAAGAGCAGGCTGTTGAGGAATCAGCTGAGAGAGCTGATTCAGATGAAGTTTCTACCTCTGGCTCTGATGGAGAAGGAGAAGAGTCAGAAAAGAGGGAATCAGCTGATCCCTCAGTTGCTGAGACAGAGGTTCTACATTCCTCTGGAGATGCTCCATCAGCAGAGACACCTTTAGCTGCCTCACCCATCAGGTCAGCTTCACCTACTCCTTTCTCTGACCCTTCCCAACACTCCACTACCCCAGCAGATCCTTCACCCTCACAAATTCCAATCGGCAATGAACCAGAGGAGATAACAACCTCTGGCGAGCCTTCAGCTATTCCCAAACCCTCTCACCCTGAACCCATCAACCTTGATAACCCCAACTCCCCCACAGAAATGGCCAAACAAGCTCGCCTATCTCACCATCGTTCAAAGGGGCCTCTTGAACGAGGAATGATCATATCTGCCCTTGCCCACATTTCCCTTTACATCCCAGAACTTAACCCTTATCCAGCCTATCAAGACATACTTGCTGATGGTCTTGCCTGGGCGCAAGCTAGAGAAGGGCCAGTTACCTTCTTTCTGGCCCTGATAGAGGAGATGGGGGAAGCAGCTTTTACAGAGTGGGAAGAAATTCTGATGGATGCCTTGGAAGTTAAGGCTCCATCCCAGCTGACATCCCCTGAAGGGTTGAGGAAGGTGGCCCGTGCATTATTGCTCAAGGATGGGGTGGCACTGGATTGTCCTGAATCAGCTGAGACTGAATTCATTCCTCCAGCAGTAAGCTTTGAGATCTCCCCAGCTGATCAGGTAACTCCTGCACTTTTGGATCAACTGAAGGATTATTTTGATGACCACATCAGGGAGGTCAAAGCTACTCTTCTAGCTGCCAAGTCTGCTGCCCCCTCTCTGATTGAAAAACAAGTTCATCAAGTCCTGCTGGACCATCGCAACAAGCTGAAGGAAGCTATGGAGGACAGCTTGTATGCTACCCTGATTGAATTCTTCCAAACTCCCCAGAACCTCAAGACAACTGCCAGGGCTTGCACTGATGATGCATCTGCTTCTCTTGCTGCTGAATCCGAGAGATTCAGACTGGTCTCTCAAAGGTTGGAAGGGAAAATTGTTGAGTGCAAACACGGTCAGGAGGACCATAAAGCCGTTGTGGATAACCTTCCTACTTCTCTACCCTCTACTTCGATCATTGATGATATCAAAAAGGGGGAAGAGAAGAACTCAGCTGCTATTGCTGCTCTGCAAGCTGAGATGGCCTCTCTGAGAGCTCTTCTGGTGGACAATCAAGGGGTTCTATCTGCTAGAATAGAGAATGTTGAAGATTATATCAACACCAGGAAGATTGCTACTCAGAAAACTCAGGAGCTAAGGGATCAGAAAATAGCTGAGGCATTGCAAAGGCAAGAGGTTGTAGCTGAAGAAAGGGAGAAGAAGAAAAGAATTATGAATGCTGAATTAGATGAAAAGCTGGCTAAGGAGTTGCAGCTAGCTGAGAAAGAAACTCCAGAAGAGAGGAGGAAGAGGCAGGAAAGAGAGATGAATGATGAGCTTGAGAGGCGTTATCAGAGGAAGCTGAAGAAGTAAGGGAAAGCAGTCTCTCAAGGCAGCAGGACTAGAAGTGGAAAGTTCATCCGAGATCCAAATGAGCCTTTAATTGATGGACCAATTGAAATGTTTTACAATCAATTGTCTGATGAGCTGGTGGATCTCTGGAAGACTATTAAGGCTAAGACTATGATCCACTTCTATGTCATCAGAGGAGAAGATACCAGAGGAGAAAGGGAGAAAAATGTTGATTTCAGAAACTGGTTGAAGGAGACTTTTCCTAAATTCTTCAGAGCTATTACAGAAGAAATGCTTAAGGTGGAAGTTCAGCCAGAGTTGCCTGAGATTGAGTATCTTCCAACCCCAACTGATGAGAGTGGAAAGATAGATTGGGTGGAAATCAGGAAGCATTGGCTGCAGATTACTCAACTCTTTCATCAACTTTCTGACAACTCCCTGCCAGCTTTGAAGGAGATAGAGAAGAGATTCCTGGACTGGTTGCAAGTTCCTCTCAGCAGCAGAAGACCTCTTCTCATGTAATTGTCCAGCTGAGTCAGCTGAGGTTTAGGTACTTTCTCTTTGATTGTACTCTCTTTTGATTTAATAAAGCTTTATGATTCCAGACAACTTCTTGTTGTCAGCTGCATTTTGATTCTGTCTAAAGATCTTACTTAAAGATCTTCTTTTCTATCCTATGTTGATCTTGATTTTGATTGAATATGCTTATCTGTTGAGATCAGCTGAGTTGGTTTTGATATCATCAAAAAGGGGGAACTTGTTAGGATATCTGTGTTAGATGTTTTGATGATATAATAAACAAATCAGCTTGTAATAGGACCAACTGAACATGTTAGTCAGCTGATGAGTAGTTAGGATTAGATAGGTTCGAGTGAGGGGGAATCTACCTTGCTGCCTAGAAGATCCGAAGCTATCATAGAAGAGAAGACCAGCCGAGACCTTGAGAACTTAGCCGATTTTAGAGGACATAAGATTTAAGTAGCTGACACTGGAGTATCAAGAGCAGATCAGCCGATATCAGAAGAGCTGATATCAGAAGATTAGCTGATCAGCTGAGAGCACGTCGCGGACAAGACAAGGACCTTGGATATAAGACGTATTCAGACGAAGTCAAGAAGACCAGCTGAGGTGCACACCAGCAGACTTGCACATCAGCTGAGGTCCAAGTACGAGCAGACTGGTACACTAGCTGAGGAGACAGATCAGCTGAGGTCTTGTGCTCAGCCCAGATTCTTCAGAATCATTTTAAGGGTTGACTTGCGACATAGAAGGAAGATTCCCAGAATAGAAGATCAATCAATCAAGGGGACAAACTTGATTGATTGTAGATCGCGAAGATTGACGGGAATCAAGAAGGAGATTCAATCAATCACAATGATTGATTGAATACGAGATTATAGGATCTCAGATTTCTAGTCCATCCCAACGGCTAGTTATTTGACCCTATAAATTAGAGTAATAGTGATAATTTCAGTATCGTATTTTACACGCATATTAAGCTAGCCGAAACTCTGTCAGATATTATCACTTGCACGCAAAAACACCATTTTATACTTATTCTTTGTAAAAACTTTGTAGAAGTTGTGAGAAGTGAATTGCAATTGTAGCATTGACAATTTGTAAGAGAGTAGTACTCTCGAACTGTGTAAGTGAGTGAGTAAGTGAGTTAGTGGAGAGTCCCTCAAGTCCAAGTTGGATTGAGGAGAGTGGATGTAGGACAGTTGGTCCGAACCACTATAAATTCCCTGTGTCTCGTCTTATTTATTTCTGCTCTTAAATTGTGCACATCACCTAAAACTGATTTTCATTAAAAATATTTCCGCACTATTCACAGCGCACTACTTTCAAATTCAGACTACCTCAAGTAGTCTGCTAGTTTTCTGAATAATCCAAATAATTTGAAAAAGGTTTTTGAATCCTTACAAGTCTATTCAACCCCCCCTTCTAGACTTGTTCAAAGGTATTCTTTCCTAAAACCTGCCTTTGGGACCAACAGCACAGATAAAGAACGGAATAAAAAGAGCACGAGACACAGGAATTTATAGTGGTTCGGACAAAAGGTCCTACTCCACTCTCCACAATCCAACTGGACTTGTGGGTCTCTTCACTATCTTTCTCACTCACTCACTTACTCTCTTACAATAGTCTTATGCTAAAAGCAATCGACTTTTAACCGCTTCTATAAAGCTTACAATGGATTAATATTGAGTAAAGGTTTTTTAGCACGAGCAAAGATTTTCACAGAGTTTCGGCAAGCTTAAATGCGTGTATATCCGTACTTGAAATCTTCACTTGAACTATTATTTATAGCATCAAGTCAACTAGCTGTTGGAAGGACTAGAGATCTGAAATCCCATAAATTAGGAATCAATCAATCCTTGAGATTGATTGAATCTCCTTCTTGATTCCCGGGAATCTTCGCGAACCTTCAATCAATCAAGTTTGTCCCCTTGATTGATTGACCTTCTATTCTGGGAATCTTCTCATTTGTCGCAAGTCAACCCTTGTGCGATTCCGTAGAATCTGGGCATAACACAAGAATTCAGCTGATCTGTCTCCTCAGCTGGTGTATCGGACTGCTGATACTTGGACCTCAGCTAATGTGCAACTCTGCTGGTGCACCTCAGCTGGTTTCTTTAACTTGGTCTAGAATATGATCCTTGGTCCTTGTCTTGTCTGCGACGTACTCAGCTGAGCTTCTGATATCAGTTGATCTCCTGGCATCAGCTGATCTTCAGACATCAGCTGATCTTCTGGCGTCAGCTGATCTTCACACATCAGCTGATCTTCTGGCGTCAGCTGATCTTCAGGTATCAGCTGATCTAACTTCTCTGATGTTCCAATCTTGAAACTCCAGTGTCAGCTGCTCAGGTCTCCTGTCTTCTAGGATCGGCTAAGTCCTCAAGGCCTTAGCTGGACTTCTTCTCTATGAAAGCTTCGGATCTTCTAGGCAGCAAGGTTGATTTCTCCTTACTAAAACTTATCTAATCCTAACAACTCATCGGCTGACTAACAGGTTCAGCTGGTCCTATTACAAGTTGATTGGTTTATCATATCATCAAAACATCTAACAAGAATATCCTAACATAGGATGCAAGAACTCAGAATGTGGAAAGTTTCCTCAGGATGAGATCTACACCTATATATACTAAAAATTTAGTTTTATCGGACGGTTCAGAATAAAAGACCTTTAATATTCAACGGTTGAGATTAATTCTTAAAACTGCATGCACGTGGATTGATCAGTTTCAGATTTCAAAGGTCATAATTCAAAAACTTTATCAAAAACTGTTCCCGCCTCCTTCGTATTTAATGCGCGTCAGAGGATGTCCATATTTAATTCAAATTATTGCATTAAATAATAACTGAAAATAAATGAACGGCTGAGATTGTACGACAAAAAGATATGATTTGACAACTCGGCAAACAGTATCAAGGATGATGTAAGCAAGATATGTTGACTAAAAATAATTCAGGAAACATACCAGTCAGTCAGATTTTGTTATCTGACTGATACCACTTTTGACCTATCAGGGTGACAAGCCCTGAATTCAGTGTCCTGAATCTTAGTCAGTCTATACTGATCATCCTTTCATACTGAGTGTTCCCCCTACAACCATTCACTCTCTACAACTCCTTCATCCTGATCCTTAGTTAGTCATTCCCCCTGACCTTATGCATGCTGAACTGAGATTCAGACTGAACCTCCTAAGCCTGGGTCAAGGAGTCCTAACTCTACTGACAGCTCAACAAACCTGGTTTCAGGCAAAGCCTTAGTCAAGATGTCAGCTCTCTGCTTGTCAGTAGGGACCCTCTCCATCCTAATGTCCTTCTTCTCAACATGATCTCTTATAAAGTGATGCCTGATGTCTACATGCTTACACCTTGTGTGTAAGACTGGGTTTTGGGATATGGCAATGGCACTATTGTTGTCACAATAAATTGGGACTTCAGTGGTCTTAACTTGGTAGTCTCTCAGTTGTTGCTTCAACCAAAGAATCTGGGAGCAACAACTGCATGCCGCCATATACTCAGCCTCAGTAGTAGACGTTGCAACACTTGTTTGTTTCTTGGAAAACCAAGAGAACAGTTTACTCCTTAGAAACTGACATGTGCCTGTAGTTGATTTCCTATCAAGTCTACAACCTCCATAATCTGCATCTGAATAGCCAGTCAGTTCTAGGTTGTCATCAGAGGGATACCAAAGTCCTAAATTGACTGTACCTTTCAGGTATTTCAGTATCTTTTTGGCACTCTCTAGATGACTCTTCTTTGGATCAGACTGATACCTTGCACAAACTCCGACTGCATAAGTGATGTCAGGACGACTTACAGTTAGGTACAATAAGGATCCTATCAGTGCCCTATATTCAGTCTGATTCACTAAGGTCCCCTCCTTGTCAGGATCCAGCTTCTCATTTGTGTTCATGGGAATACGTGAGACTTTGTTGGTCTGAACTCCAAACTTCAGAATCAAGTCCCTCGCATACTTGGACTGATTTATGAAGATTTCGGAGTCAGATTGCTTGACTTGGAGACCCAGAAAGAAGTTCATCTCTCCCATCATTGACATCTCAAACTTCCCCGTCATCAGCTTGGAGAATTTCTCACAAAGATTCAGGTTGGGTGATCCAAATATTATGTCATCCACATAAATGTGAACCAAGAGTATGTCCTCCCCTTCGGAAATCCTGAAGAGGGTCCTGTCCACTGTTCCTTTTGTGAACCTGTGGTCTATCAGGAATTGGGAAAGTGTCTCATACCAAGCCCTGGGAGCTTGCTTCAGGCCATAAAGAGCTTTCTTCAGGTGATATACCTTGTCACCAACTTCGAACCCTGGAGGTTGTTCCACATAAACTTCCTCGTTCAGTACACCATTCAGAAAAGCACTCTTTACGTCCATCTGATACACCTTGAACTTCTTGAATGTTGCATAAGCCAAGAACAACCTGATTGCTTCCAACTTTGCAACTGGGGCAAAGGTCTCATCATAGTCGATCCCTTCGGCCTGAGAGTAACCCTTGGCCACCAGTCTGGCCTTGTTCCTGAAAACAACATTCTTCTCATCCCTCTTGTTCTTGAAAACCCATTTGGTGCCAATGACATGTTGACGCCTAGGTCTCTCAACTAACTCCCAAACCTGATTCCGCTCAAACTGATTGAGCTCATCCTGCATGGCTAGGATCCAATTCGGATCAGCAAGAGCTTCTTCTATGTTCTTAGGTTCCTGATCACTCAGGAAACAACAAAACATAGCGCTCTCACAAAAGGACAGCCTTGTCCTGACCCCTTCATTGACATCACCAATGATGTCAGCCATTGAGTGATCATCTAGCCACCGCCTCCTGCTGACGGCTGCACTGGGAGCTGCTGACTTTCCCTCGCCTGAACCTGAAATGTTAGTCTCGATAATAATAGGCAAATAAGCGGAACGAGCAAGAACAGGGGACACTGAGTCATTCCCTGAGGGTTGTACAATATCAGGGACATTGTTTCCCTCTACAGAGTTGGACTCAGTAACTGTCTCAGGTGCAGAAGCATCATCACCGACAGTACGTACCTCAGGTTGAGTCTGTGCCTCCTTCTCAGACTCAATATTCTCCGAGGCTGGGGCTTGCTGAGGGTTGGCCTGAGGTCCATCCTGATCGTCATCATCATCCCATCCTTTGGGGCATTCACGAATTTGACCTTGAACTTAGGATTCTCCAGGCTCAGTCTTGTCACCCTCTTGGTAACCCCCTCAGTGTTAGGATTCGGAACCTATTTTCTACGCACTGATGCAGTCTCATCAAACACAACATGAAGTGTTTCCTCCACACAAAGGGTCCGACAGTTATACACCCTGAAAGCTTTACTGTCTGAGGAGTATCCTAAGAAAACTCCCTCATCAGACTTGCTATCAAAGGCTTTCAGCTGGTCTTTCCCATTGTTCAGGATGAAACACTTACACCCAAAAATATGGATATAGGAGATGCGAGACTTCCTTTTATTCCAAGTTTCATAAGGTGTTTGATCATGTTGTTTGTTCAGCATAGATCGGTTCTGAGTGTAGCAAGCGGTGTTGATTGCTTCATCCCAGTACTTCTTGGGCAGTCCTGACTCAACCAACATGGTCCGGGCAGCTTCCTTCAGGGTTCGGTTCCTTCTCTCAGCTACCCCATTCTGCTGAGGGGTCCTGGCTGCAGAAGTCTCATGAGCAATACCAAGGTCAGTACAAAAATCAGTTATAATAGAGTTAATAAACTCTGTTCCCCGATCTGATCTGATCCTGACGATGCTCTGACCCCGTTCATTACTCAATTTCTTGAGTAGCTCAGGAAGCTTGACCTGAGTCTCATTCTTGTTCAGCAAGAAAATAACCCATGTGTACCTGGAATAATCATCAACAACAACAAGGGTATATTTCCTATCTTTCATGCTGACAGGAGTAATCGGACAAAAGAGATCCATGTGCAGGAGCTGAAGCACTCTGTCAGTTGAGAAGGCATATTTCTCCTTGAATGAAGCTTTGGTTTGCTTGCCTTCCTGACATGCTCCGCACACGTGGTCTTTGCTAAAAACTTCATTAGGTAGACCCTCTACAAGAGAAATTGAGAGATTTTGTTAATAATCTTGAAGTTTAAGTGACTCAGGCGTTTATGCCAAAGCCAACTGAGCTTGGATGAGCTCTTAGCGACCAAACAAGTTTCAGGAGAGTTGCTCTTAAAGTCAGCAAAATAAACGTTGCCTCTCCTGACACCTGTAATCTGAACCTGCAGTGTAGATTTATCTTTCACAAGGCATATGTTAGATGTAAATTCTACACTATATCTGTTGGGACAATCTGAGTATTTTGATTAGATCCCAAAACCCCTGATGAATCTGCCTAAGTACAGCTATTCAGGATAAAATAGTTCAGGATAGTTAGGTTAGAAATTCAGTACAGATGGAACTTGCTGAAGAATGAAGAATATTGGAGTCGACCCAATTTACTGAAGTCTGAAGTATAATCCATCCTGAAGGAGTCAGTCAGTCTTGCTGAAGATTGCCTGGGTCTGAAGCTAAAAGATCGAAGCCTGTTAATCCGTCCTGAAGTCAATCCTGAAGTACCATTGGCTGATGTTTCTACTGAGTACACTAAGCATACTCAGGACATAACTTAGTCAGTGAAGAGTAAGTGTTAACCTATCAGGCTGTGCTGAATGCACTTAAGACCTGACTTAGGCCTTAGTTCAGTTTACCTGAACCATATAAGTCCAAAGCAAAAAGGTTACACATACTGGGCTGAATAATCTATCAGGCTGTACTGAAGACACATAAGACCTGACTCGGACATTAGTTCAGATCACCTAAACCATGTAAGTCCAAGGTAAAAAGGTTATTTACGCAATGGGACAAGAGACAAAGAGAATGTCAGTAAGACTCCAGTGAAGACAAACATTCAGACTGAGTTATTAACAAGAGACTCAGTGTATTGAATGTACAGGGAAGGACGAATGTCTGAAAGTCAACTAGCCGTTAGAACGGAGAGCCATTGATCTTTCGACACGTATGTACGGAGTTTGCGCAGCATTTAATGCGGCACTTAATGCGGCTCAAAGTTGCAGGCGATGGGACAGACTTGCCAGAATAAGCATGGCGGTTAGGTCAAATAGTATTTCTAGCTTGCAACCACCCCAAATAGGAAAGATTTGATTTGATCTCCTCCAACGGATCTATTTTGAATCTTGCCTATAAATATGGAGAACCTTGCACCCATTCAAGGTTAACGGGAAATTTCCAAGAGAAAACTCTCAAGAATCCTAGCTCTCGATAGCTCTAATATTTAGCATTGTTTTGTATTGCTAGAGCTATCTCAGTTGGAAACCAGAATACCAAACCACTCAGGGTGTGAGATTGGTTGGTTAGAAGGACTGGGACTTGTAAAACACCCAGGGGTCAGTTCCTAAAAGAGGAAGTTGACTACTCGTGTCCCTTGGCACGTAAAACTAAGCACCTATCCTCAGGGTTTTGAGGATATCTTCCTGTTAAATCAGGTCGTGGACGTAGGAGTTGGTTATCTCCGAACCACGTTAAAAAGACACTTGTGTGCTGATTTACTATTTTGTTCAGGATCATAACTGTCATTATAATAAACTGAACATTCTGCATTGTTTTATCCTCAGGACTGAATCAATCATCCTGAATCTTAATACGGTGCACTCAGCCTTAGTCACCTGTCTACTAAGCAAGTTGAGAGAAAATGTTTTCAGAAACTAAAACGTAGAATCTAAGGGCTCACTTTCCGCACGTACTCTATCTCACTGAGATAGTAGTCCAACTGACTCGCTTCCAAGCAGTCAGTAGGTTTGTTATCTCTACTGAGCTTCTGAGCACATTTCTCACACTCAGCTTATCTGACTCGTTGCTGAACTGTCCCTGCTGTCCCTGTGGACCTTCAGCATACTGAGTAATTCAGGAAATCCTGACTGAGAGTGTAAGAGCTTTTTTCTGAGTCTTTCAGAAAAATTTGACATCAGTGTATTCCCCCCCATACACTGATTATACTCGTTTCGGGACCAACAA
>JAPKLY010001523.1:25505-41640 GCA_026898435.1 Prunella vulgaris | reverse complement strand
TAACCTAACTATCCTGAACTATTTGATCCTGAACAACTATACTTCGGTAAATTCATCAGGGGTTTTGGGATCTAATCAAAATACTCAGATTGTCCCAACATTAACACTTAGACCAACATTACCAGAGTGAATTCACACGGGACAACAGAATGATGAATATTTAGCTAAAGTGAAGAAAAACATTACTTCGGGTGAACCCTCTGATTTCCAATTGACAGAAAATGATATACTTCGATACATAAATCGATTGTATGTACCTGATATTAATAAAACTCGTGAAGATGTGATGACCGAAGCACATTCGACACCCTATTCTATACATCTAGGAGCTACTAAAATGTATAGAGACTTGAAATTTCACTATTGGTGGCCACGTATGAAAAGAGACATTGCTCGATTTGTGGAACAGTGCTTGATTTGTCAGTGGATAAAGCAGAACATCAGCGACCTGCACGAACTTTACAACCTTTGCTTATTCCGGAGTGGAAATGGGAGGATATTACAATGGAATTCGTCACAGGGTTTCCCAAGACACTTAAAGATTATGATGCAGTTTGGGTAATTATGGATCGATTGACTAAATCAGCTCATTTCCTACCGATTTGTACCACATACTCTATGGACAGTTACACTCAGATATATATACAAGAGATTGTCAGACTCCATGGTGTACCCCTTAGTATCATTTTAGACATAGATTCCAAATTTTTATCTAACTTCTGGAAGAGCCTGCACAAAGAATTAAACACTCAATTATCTTTCAGCACTACGTATCATCCACAGACAGATGGACAATCAAAGAGAACAATACAAATTTTGGAAGATATGCTCAGAGCTTGTGTAGTAAATTCTTGCCTTTAATTGAGTTTTCCAATAACAACGGCCATCGGTCTACTATCGGAATTGCTCCATATGAAGTACTTTATAGTAAAAACTAATGATAAATAAGTGTCCAAGAAAAGTTATTAGTAGTGTACATGCATGAAGCTTCTTCGTGGTCACGGTGATAAATGATATGTTCCCAATTTCCATTCATGGATGTCATTATAATTATATCAAGTTGCAAATTCAACTGTTTGTGAAATTATGTCCATTTTTTCTTTTGGGTTATATTTTAGGAGTTTCTTTTTCAAGGCTAGAAAGATGTGTAAACTATCTATTCATAATTCACGATCTAAAAAATATTTATTGGTATAAAGTTTGATTGCATGTGAAACTCACCATTAATTTAAGGCTATAAGGGTATTAATTTGTTTAAAGTTTATTAATTTTGAGCCCTAAATTGATAATTTCATGTGAATGGAGCATTGTATTTGTAGAATTTTTCTTTTATGTCTTGAATCGACAATTGATATATCTTCCTGATCTTGAATCGGAAAAACTCATTTTCTTAATCAACATTATTTATATAAGTTTCAACGTAAAACTAATGTAGTGTGCTGATTTGAGTCTTCAAGGAGAATTGAAGTGCAAATCTCTTTGCTCTACACTCTAAAAAAAATATTTATTTATGTGTAAATTCACAAAAATATATTCATATTTATCCATATATTACTATTTTACTCAAAAGTATATTTTTCTTAAAATTGTGCCCAATTTAGTATGTTGAAAATCATGGAATGCAAATAATGTATTTTTTTTTTTTAGCTAACGGATCAATCAATTACACATTATTTCAGGAGTGTTGAATGAAAAGCAACCCAAGTCCAAGTGTCCAACACACCATTTAAGCCTCTAGAGGACATATTTTAGTTGTTCAGCAAAGCAACAAATAATCCTTCGGCACGACTTTGGGTCAACATGCCGCACAAAATACTGGGCCTCATTTGGTTTCCATGGATAGAAAAATGTTTTTTAGGATACAATTTCTTTCAACTTGTGAAATTAGATCATTATCTTTACACCCTTGAAATACTTAGGACACTGTATTTTATATATATTTGATGAATTTAGGCCAAATTTTATAAAAAGCTGCTCATTTAAAACCTAATTTATTTGACCAAACAAATCAAATTTACACATCCACCATCCCATGATTTTCTACACATTAAATTAGGCACACATTTTAAAAAATTCCACTTTTGAGTAAAATAAACTCTAACATTTATGTCCTAACAAATAATATATTTTTTTATAATTCTTACAATTATATAGATATTACAAATACATAGTTAAGTTCGTTATCTATATAACTTAGGGTAAAAATTGCATCATTATATGCTTATTTGGGCATGATATTATGTTAACCCTTGCTTAGAGAAAGTGTTATGTTTTTAGGAAAAAGGGCAAAAACTTAGAGAATTGTGAAGAGGAAAGGTGAAAGGATACTACAAGAAATTTGAGAAATTACGAAGAAAAAATTCATCATAAAATATTTATTTATTGTCACAATCAATATTTGGTGACAAATTTTGTTGTTGCAAAGAACGTCGTTGAAAGTGCGTGGTGTTTGGTAAATGTGATGCTTTTCGATTTGTTATAAAAAATCCACATTTAGTGACAATAAAAGACATTGTTACTATATCATTTTATCTGGGATTAATACATAAATCGTACCATAACTTTTCTACTTTTTTTATTTGAGTCCATAACTATGTAATGTGTCAATTTAGTCCCATAACAATACAAATTTAATCAAATTACCCCATAACAATTCAAATCTAACCAAATTTGTCCCAAATCGCCGGAAATGACATAAAACGATGTCGTTTTACGCACTTTCCGGTCACATAAATCTAAGTTGTATATCCTTGAACGTAGGTATTATAAATCCCCTCTGACAAAGGAACAAATAATCCTTTGGCACTACTTTGGTCCACACGTCGCTCAAAATACTCGGCCTCATTTGGTTTCCTTGGATTAGGGATCGAGTGTAGAAAAATGTTTTTTTAGGATACAATTTCGATGACCTTGTGAAATTAGATCATTATCTTACACCCTTGAAATACTAGGACACTATATTTCATACTTAATGAATTTCGGCCAAATTTTATAAAAAGTTGCTCATTTAAACTTGATTTATTTGACCAAAAAAGTCAAATTTACTCATACACCCTCCATGATATTCTACACATTAGATTGCGCACACAATTTTAAAAAGTGCACTTTTGAGTATAATAAACTCTAACGTTTATGTCCTACCAATTAATATATTTATTATAATTCTTACAATTATAAAGATATTACAAATACATAATTAAGTTTGCTATCTATACCCCAATATATTATGCAATTTTGTTCCATCTGGGAAGACTCATCTCACCCATAAGTTGTTTGCTATCTATAATATCCTAGAACCGTATTATCCAGACGACAAATGTCACGAATTGGTGAATAATTTAATTGTAATCCTTTTCGATCGAACAATTTTTAAAATTTTAATATTTAATAATTGGACATTAAATGACAACCGAAAATGAGATTCACCAGTCATAAAATCGTGCAGCAAGCTCAATAGGGGGTTCCTCTTCTTCCACATTTCCAAAACTAAAGTTGGGATCATTGTTATTGGTCCCTTGTTCGCCTCCCAGCTCGCCACCAAGATCTCCCAGGTTAGAGGTTTGTTCGCCCTCCATGAAGCGAGCTATGGAGGCCACATCCGAGTCTGAATCAATAATTATGGGGGTGAGTTTGGGGGATAGTATCTTCGTCAATCATGGGACTTTTGCTCGGATCCCTATTGGAAATAGTTCGGCTCCAAGAAGATGATGACATGATAATTTGGAAAGGTTGAAGAATCATAATATTTTTTGAAAAATATGTGTAAACAAGGAAAGGCAGAATTCCAATCACCGGAATTATTGAAGACGGCTGGAAACAATGACAGATTCCCTCGGTTTTGATTTTCAGAGAAGTAAAAAAAAACTAACTAATGGATCTTTAACAAAGTAAATGAAAGGAGAAGAAAAATGAGAAGAAATTAACAAATGTTGATTACTTAATCACTTGAAAGTCACAGGAAAGTCTGAAGAAATGCTCTGAGAATAGAAGTTGCAAGAAAAATGAAATGAAGGATGTTCTTCTCCTTTTATAGGAAGAAGAAGGCGATATAGTAATTTTCAATAATATTAGGGACTTTATTGCAAGAATTTGAAAAGTTTGGCAATAACGGGAGCGCTTTTTAAGGCATGGGGTGACGTGACAAAAAGGTAACTGATGCCTCATTTCCCGCAGCACGTCTGCAACCGCTGCAAGATGAGCTTAGCTCGCCCGAGAGGTGCATAGCTCGCCACAGAGCTCGCCTCAGGCAAAGAGCTCAGCTTTCCCATGAAATCAAACATTGGCTTGAAATTAGTTCGCGTTAGGGGCCTATCAATCACAAAACAGCTCGCCTACATATTGGCGAAGCCATATATAGGAGAGCTGGGGACAAATGTTGATGGGCGACCTATATGGCGAACTAATAAAGATTAATAAGAATAAACAAAAAGCTTAAGGCAAAGCTGATCACCAATCCACGTTGTCCCTCGTTGATAAATCACCTCACAATGTGGAAAACAGCTCACCAAGTAGCTCGCCTATAGCTCGCCACTCCATAAGGGGTGCATATCACCTAAGGAAGCTACGTGTTCACCATCCAACACAACAACGAAGCCCAAATAACTCGAGGACATGGAGCTCACCCTATCCTCAGTAGGGAGCAGCAGTTGGAAGGGTTCTTAGTAAAGGCATATTAGTCAAATAACAATGTAATTAGTGCATAAAAGATGCCAAAAATTACAAGTGTTAGGACCCTTGTCATTTAATAAAACCATTTATGCTAGATTAGTGCCACCGCATCACATCCAAACATATGTAGGTCTTTTGTACTCATTTTGAGGATCTCTAAGTACATAAATACAAAGAACACGTCTCTCTATTTTCTCTCTCTATTTTCAACTCTTAAATTATCTTTGATTATTGTTTGGAAGGATTCTTATCTTAAATTAACCACATAATTATCACAATTAGTAAATTATTCTAACAAAAGTAAATAATGATAATTAGTAAACACATACTTGAAATTAAAAGCTACGGAAGTTGCAGTCAACCACTTGTCGTGCAAGATTTCGTGAACATGCTCTTGATCGATCCAGTCTTGCCAATGAATCTGATGAAAGTAAGCAATCATAGGAGCTACAACTGATTGCAAAGTGTGCCCCATACTAGCATGTTCACTGTAGCAGAGAAAGTGATGTTGTAAGCTAAGTCTTCTAGCATAGGATAAGTGGATAACCTAGTTGTCGTCTACACACTTCACTAGTGCAGTCTCTCAGTCTCTCCGTCTCAACGTCTATGACATCCCTCTATTTTGGTATAGCCTTTTGGGGAGTCAGTAGTTTCTACAATCAATATGCAATTGTGCCTTGAGCAATCAATCTTAAGACACAAAAGTGGGGAAATATAAATTAAGAGGCCTGAGCAAGTATATAATGAGAAAAAAAAACTAACAGAAGCTTAACATAAGTTGGAGAAAAAATGTTTTTTGGTTCCGTAACTTATTGAGTGTCCGCTTTTGGTCCCAAAAATTTTGACTCTTCGATTTTGGTCCTGTAACACTTTGGGTTAGTCCAATTTTGGTACCATTTTTAACAAAAAAAGTGAAAATAATACTCACTCAGTCCCACTATGTTGCTCATTTTGTCATTTTTGTCCGTCCCACTATATGTTTCTCATTTGCTTTTATTTTCTTGGAAACTACTATTCATTTTTTTATAATTATTTTCATTACTTTTTGTTGTTCCCTTAAGTAGTAAAGGTCTACGGGGGTGAATAAACCTTTAAAAACAAAGAAAATTTTATAAGTTTTCAAAAGAGGATTCTAGAACCTTACAGTTGCCTTTTATAAGTTTAAAACAAGAAGTCTACATGAGGTTTGGACCACAAAGTTTACGGCTGTAGAGTATCGAAGTTAGAAAACTTTACAAAATAAAACTATCATCTTGTAGACAAGATCAGAGGGGCTCTCACACTTGAAAGTGTATTGAGAAACCTCTAATGTACAGCGGAAATAAAGTGTAAGTGTTAATGAAAAACAATGTGAACTATAACAATTTAACAACTGAGTGACTTATGAAGTCTACAGCTGTAGAGTTTAGTTCCTTTGTGATAAACACAAAGTTATATTCACGAAGATAAAAACGAATGATAAATGTGACAATAAATTAAATATGCAATACAGAAATTAAATAATAAAGAGTAAAATAAATAAAGCAGTAAATAAGCAAGATTTATAGTGGTTCAAAGTGTATGAATAAGACCTCTTACATCCACTATTACACCACTCAGGTGCCAAATTCACTAGGAAATGATCACTAAGATCAGTACAAGTAATTTCCCCTCAGAACAAGATTCACTCACATTTCTATTTTAAGTAAGAGAATACTCAAACCTATTCACTCAGAATATAAACTCACGAAGAGTTTTAACAACCTCACAAAGAGATATCTACATTAAGTAGATATTTAAAGTGTGTGAGGGAACAACAACAAATGTGATTCTTACTAAGAAAATCCTAACCAACCATCCTATGAATCACAAGGAATGAAAAACCAGAAAGCTCTCTCTCTCAGAATTGTTGGTTGTAGACTTGCTCAGGTTGAATGCCCTGGTTGTTGTTGTTGTTTCCTCTAAAATCTTCTTCTATTTATAGATGAAGAGGTGTGTCTTATCCATTGGGGAATTCAAATTCAAATTTTGGATAAGGCTCGTCTTTCTCTCTACAATTTTTGCATTTGTGAAGTGGACCTCCATCTTCACTCAGAATAGTACTGGTTGTACTATTTGTCTTTATCTTCAGAATTCTGGTTAATTTGACTCTGAATTAATCTTCATTAAACATCTAGATTCTTCATGATAAATGCATCCTTAAGTACTCTCTAGTGAGCGCATAAATGCTTCACTAATTTTAGTTATAAGGGTCTTGATAATCTCTCTTAATCCTTAATCTTGTACTTCCATCTTCAAACGGTCATCTCTGTTGTAGGTTCTTGAACATTACAACTGCAAGTTCTTGCAAATTCAATTCTAGCTGTAGGAATAATAATACAGCTGCAAGGTCTTGACTAGCTGTAGGTTAAGTAACTATACAGCTATAGACTTCCCTTTTGCAACTATAACTTCCTTAGCCATTAAAACTTACAAGAATTATTAGTAACAGTTCAATAAAATATTTGTTTTGCACACATCAAAATCTAATCAAAACCAGGTACTTAACAATTTCCCCCTATTTTGATGTTGGAAAAACACATTATGCAATACATAAAGTAAATACGCAGTAGCAATAAGGTATTACTAAACATGATCAGTGAAATGCAATGCAGAAAATATTAAAGAACTACAAAAGACAGAAAGCAAAGCTGCATAAATAAAAAGAGGTTCAAGATACAGCTTACAAAACATAGATAGACTAAAAACTAAAAAGTTTTAGTGTCTAATCTATACAAATGTCTTCAATGCCTTCATCTCCTTCTGTGCTTTGGATCAGCTTCATCATCATCATCAGAGTTGTCTGTTACAGTCTTGAAAATTCCTTGGGCCATCAGCTGTTGATTTTTCTTCTCTTCCTCAATGTACGTCATCATCATCTTCAGTTCATAGTTGTTAAAGTCTTCTTCTTCTCTCTTGGATCTGTAAACTCTGCTTGGTTGTGCTCTCTTCTTTTTAGCATGTTTTCCTTCAATCAAATGAGCATTGTTGCCACTTTAAAGAGTTCCATCAGCCTTCATGTCCTTGAACTTCTGATATATGTCCTTTTTCAGCTTGATTTTCTTTAGGATAGAGTGTCTATCTCTGATTCCTTCAAATTCTTCCCAAAGGAGTTCAAATTTGTCTTCATCTCTTTCTGCTTGCTTTCTCCTTCTACTTCTTTCTTCTTCCTTTCTTCTTCTTTATTTTCAAGAGCCAACTGCCTCAAAGGCTGAACATTCAGGGACTTGATAGGAATAGACAAATACAACTCCTTTCTACTCTCCTGAAATTCTTTCACTTTCCTTTCCCATTGATCACCAAAAGATTGTGAATGATGTGACTTCATAGATGGTTGCTTCACTGTAGGTTTAGAGCTAGGTAGGTGTATAATTTTCCCTTGAGAACTCTTCTTCTCACTCTCTGACTGCTCAGCAAGCTTTGAAGTCAAATCCTTAGATTTTGCAGTTTTAAACTCTTCACTCATTACTTTGTTGTGTTCTTTCACATTCTTCACAATTTTCTCTTCTCTCTGTTCTCCTTCAATGATTTCCTTCTCAATAGTGCTGCTTTCTCCCTTTTAGACAACATCAAAATGTGACAAAATGAGTTCAAGCTTGTCCAAGATATCTTTCTTCATCTCTTTGTTGTCAGATATCAATGTCTTCACTTCTTCTTTCATTTCTCTCATTTCCAACTTCTGATAGAACGTATCATCCTTCATGGTATCAACTGATGATTGTATACCTGAAACGTCTCTAATTTTTTGAAGTAATTCATTTCTGATATTCACATTCTGTTCCATAAGATCATCTACTAGAAGCTTGTACTTCTCTCCCATCAGTCTTCTTTCTTCCATTCCTTTCTCTTCTACCTTCTTGACCACATCCTCTACTCCTTTCTTGACTCTCTGAGATATGATGGCATTTGGAACCAGTTTCACTTGCTTTATTATCTCAGATTCTGTCATTTTCAGAATATCTTCAAAGCCTAGGAGTTTGGATACAACTTCCTTTGGAGTCATTCTTGGAAATGAGTCACTGTCATCTTCTTATGATTTAGCTTCTTGAATTATCAAGTCTTTTACCTTCTTGGCTTTCTGACTCTTTCCAGTATGTAACTCTACAGCTGTAGAGTCCTAAGTAGTTGCTTTCCTTTTGGATGGAGTGATATTCATTTGCATTTTCTCAATAGAAGTGTCAACCATCCCTTCAATGTAATCATCAATGGTTGCTCTCTCTAAAGCTGAAAATTTTTGTAGAGGAGAAGTACCTTGACAATATATTCATCCAAAGTGTACATAGCAGGAGGTGGTTGATTGAATAAAGTCACAGCTTGAGTGGTTTCTTTTTTTTCAGCTTCATCTATCTCTCTAGCTGTATCTTCTACTATTTGTTCAGTATTCAAAGCTTCTTGAATACTAGAGATTTGAACAACTTGAGCTTGTGCTCTTCCCATTGGAGCATTATCATCACCATCTTGGTCATCATTATCATCATCTCCTTTTTCTTGTGGTTCCTTGCATGGTGAACCACTTCTACCATCTTCTTTCTTCTTTCTAGATTCATTAGAAGGATCATTTGGTAGAGGCTGAGTAACTTCAGACTGAATTGGATTCAAATCTGCAGCACTTGCTCCTGCAGATTCTAATATTGTTGCACCTTCAGCAAAGGTTGTTAGACCAGCTGCCTTAACACGCTGTGTGCTTCCTTAACCAATTCTTTCTGGTACAATGTCTTCATCTTCTGAGCTAACTACTTCACAGTTTCACTTAGTAAATTCAGCATTGGGATCAGTCTCAGTTCCCATAGCAACTCTCAGTGCTTTAGCTGCATACTTAGTTATCCTCTGCCTCTCTGTTAATTCAACAACAATTTTCTTTCCTTTTCCTTTGTTTTTCTTCAGTTTCTCAGCTAGAAACTCATTAAACAAATTTGGCCTCAACAAATTTTCTACATTTAAGCAATTTGTCCAGTCAACAACCCACTGGAACAAATTCTTCTCCTCAACCATAAGACTTCTCCAGTCTTCAAACTTTCTTCTCTATTCTTCAAAGCCTTCAATCCTTTCAACTGGAACAATCTGCAACTGTTCTTGTTGAATAGGAGCTTCAGGAATAGGGTTCTCTTCAATATCCAAATTTTTCAGACTGCACATTTGCCAAGTCTACAGCTGTAGACTTGTCAACTTCTTTTTGTACCTCATTGTTCTTCTTAAAGTGAAATTTCTTTGCTCTCCTCTCTCTGTCAACGACATCCTGAATCTTCATCAACTAGGTTCAATTTCTTCCTTACATCTTTCTTTCCCCTTTCATAACTCTTAATAGTTGAAGATTTAATAGCTGCAGAGTCATGTTTCTTCATTTCTTCTTTATTTTTCTTTCTCTTCTTCAGCTTGGGGGCCATAAGGGCATCCACAACTCCTCTCTTGAAGTTAGCACACCTAATAATTCCATGTGTGAGTATAGGCAGACCCTCATACCCATCACACAAAGAAAAACCTTCTTCCTTAAGAATGTTGTTAAGGAACAAACCAAAACCTTTGTTTCTTCCTATTTTTACAACATCATCGCTAATATTCCTCAATAGCAATTCTCGTATATCTATATGAACTTCTTTGTCAATAGCAATTATCAAGTCCCACATAAGTCTAGTACCTATATCATGTGCACCAGTCCTACATAATAGGCATTTATCAATTGCTTCATAAAGGAAAACGAACTCTACTGCAAGGTCATTTTTCTTGAAAGTCCTCTTCCAGTTCTCTGGAAACTCCTTGTTTGTAGTGAATCTCTTCCAGTACTTCTTGTCTTCATCAGAGAAGATGAGGTTGTCATATGAATCACCTCTTTCTCTTAGACTCAATGCTATGCAAATGTCTCTTGCCTTGATTTGAACATTTCCTCCTTGCAAAGTAACAGTCAGCTTCTTTCTTTCAACGCCTGTTTCAGCATTCTTGTAGAAAACTAGAATATATTATCATCATAATCCTCTGTAATATGAGAGAGACAGTGATGTAAGCCTTGATTTGTTATCTTCATAACGACTCTCTCCATAGCTTCAGTGGGGTTCTTTTTTTCCAGTGCTTCAAAATCGAACAAAGCACCAAAGATAACCTTGATAGACATGATTCTTAGGTTTGAGGTGAGGGGTTTGAAGTGTTTAAGGGGGTGGGGTTTAGATATGTAAAGTGAGGTGAATGAAGACGATGAAACCTTTAAATACATTTCCTTACACGTGCTTAAGACAGGGAAGGGTATTTCTATCTTTTTATTTAAAATATGTGAGTTTTTGAATTTTGAAATAAAACTTATAGCATTAAGTTTGTCCAAAATATAACCCATATGATTATTAAAGTCAATTTAAAATGTTACACAAATGCAAACCTTTTATTAATTAAAATGCTGAATATTCCAAAATGTCTGTAACTAAAGTACTGACGTTTTTTAATTTGTAGTGCTTCATTTAATTGTTCAGAATTGTACAAAGTACTGTAACTTTCCCTAAGTTTGCAATTGGTCTTCTCAGAATATGTAAATCTACATTTGCAAGGATTCTACAGTTTGTTGTTAAGTCTACAGCTGTAGAGTTGTAAATTCTACAGTTGATTGACTTTGCAGCTGCATATTCCTGCCTTAGTGATTCTTCAATTTTCTAAGTTAATCCAAGCAATTTAGTGATTCTTACAGAGTCTTTTTACAATTCTAACATTCCCAAATTGCTTCTCAAGATGGAAAATCTTGATTCACACAATGGTTTTGTGAAAATGTTTGCAAGATTCAAATCAGTATGAATCTTTGTTAATTTCACATCCTTTCTTTCTAAATGATCTCTTATGAAATGATGCCTTACATCTATGTGTTTTGATTTAGAATGTAACACTGGATTCTGTGTAATAGCAATAGCACTTGTATTGTCACAGAATATAGTAGTTTCTCTTGTATCAATCACATAGTCTCGTAATTGGTATTGCATCCATAGGATTTGTGCACAACAACTTCCAGCAGCAATATATTTTGCCTCAGCTGTAGAAAGTACAATGGAATTTTGCTTCTTACTATGCCATGCCACTAACCTTTTTCCTAGAAATTGACATATGCCACTAGTACTCTTTCTATCAATTTTGCGTCCTGCAAAATCTGAGTCAGTGTAGCCAATAAGTTCAATTCCTCCTTCTTTATAGGATACCATAGTCCTAAATTTTGTGTAGACTTGACATATTTGATGATATTCTTTACAGCATTTAAGTGTGATTCCTTTGGATGGACTTGGAATCTAGCACATACTCCTACTGCAAACATAATATCAGGTTTGCTTTCTGTATATGATCCAATTAGCCTCCTATAATTGGTTACATCATCACTTTTTCCATTCTCATCTTTGTCTACGTTCACAGAAGGTGTCATAGGTATATTGGTAGTCCTAGAGCTGTCCATTCCAAACTTTTTTATCAGCTCTTGATTGTTGTTGGAAGAATTTGTTAATTGTGTTGTTTATGTGGCCGATTTATCTCTGAATTCTCACAAACAATAATCAAGATTGTGTTTATGAAATAGGATTTATAGTGAGAGAAAGTAGAGAGATGTATGTTGTGGATAAATGAACTTAGAGAGAGAATGTGGGTACAAGAGACCTATTTATATGTCTGCATGCGGTGAGGTGACATATTTTAAGCCTAAATGGCCTAATTATTTGACAAGTGTCCCTAACACATGTCACTTTACTACCTCTTATGCTCTAATTACATTGCTTTCATCCTACTACATTTCTACTGGGGACCTACTTAGCTATTGCTCCCTACTCTGAGTTGGGCGAGCTTCTTTACCTTGTACTATTCTGAGGCCCCAATGCTTGTAGTTGGGTATGATCTCTTATCTCCTGCTCTATGCGAACTCCTCTCGAGCTACCTTGCGAGCTCCATTTCTGTCATGTTGACTGGTTAATGGATGATGATGTGGTTCTGGCCACCTGGAACGAGCTAAGGGCGAGCTATTAACTCGCTGGGTGAGCTACTCTGCGAGCTCCCTCTCTCTGTTGTGTTGACTGGTCAATGGATGATAACGTAGCTTTGGCCACCTGGAAAGAGCTAAGGGCGAGCTATTAAGCCTTAAGCTTTTATTTATATTAACTCTCCTTAATAATCTCGCTTTAGTTCGCCTATTAACATTAGCCCTCAAGCTCATCCATATATGGTTTTTCCAATACGTGGGCGAGCTATTTTGCCTCTTTGGGCGAGCTGTTTTGCCTCTTTGTAGTGGCGAACTAGTTCCCAGGTATTGTCGAGCTTCGTGGCTCATCTGGATTTTTCAATTTCACCAGAAGCCCTGGAAGCCGCAAAGGGTGGTGCTTCAGATTTTGGCTACCTCCTTTGCTATGCCGAGATCTTACAGGCCTATCGATGGGCAGTTGATCAGAGCCAGAATGTGTGGGAGCTCCTACTGAAGGAGTACCCAGACTTTGTAGCAGTAGCCTCCATTCCCCCTGGGTCTGTTGCTGAGATTGGGGACTTGGCCGATCTCCGTGTCAATCTGAGTTTCATCCCTGATCACATCAAGATTTCAGGTAACTCTTATCCTCCTTTAGATACTGAGGCTGCTGGACAGGAGGCCGGAGAGGGTGAGGGTGAGGTAGCCGGTGAGCTGCCCACTAAAGGAGGCGAGTAGGAGGCCCCACTCACCCATGAGCAAGTTGGCAATCTGGTGGGGAGCGTCATGATCGATACCAGTGGGTTGAGCACCATTACTCCTATGCCCACTCTCTCCCCTCCAACTGGGCAGGAGGCCGCCCCAAAGGTCCCTTTAGAGGTCCCCTTATGAACAAAGTCCCTAATGCACAACTGTTGGACTCAAATACATGTTCCATGCTATGTTGACCTCCTATACCATTGTCTTTATTAAGAAGTTTTTTAATAGTTGTTCTAAGCAGTGAAGTTGCTTTTTAATTTCAAGCTTGTTGCACCTCTGGGAGCCATATCACATTTACACAAAAAATTAAGACACTAATTAATGATTTCCCCATGAGGATTCATAGACCATACAATGCATATGTTGTACATATATAGTATAGCATATGTATAGAAATAAAAAATGGAATTGACTTTAAGAGCAATTAATATTCAAAAATTATTTAAATATTGTTTAGCATAATACCAAACTATATATCATCAAACAGAACTGTGGACTGAATCCAATCATCTCGTGTTTATCATTCGTATTCATTATCGTGTGAGCTGAGTTCATAGGAAAGATTGTAAAGGATGACAGAGATACTGATATATACTTGTGTAATATTCAAGTGGCATGATCATATTTGTAGTTTATTGACAACATTATTTAAAGACACCTAAGTGTGAAGCAAACAAAGGTAAATTATTTATCATTAGGCATTATCAACTCAGAGCATGTTCAGTAAGTTTATTACCAAGTGAAGAGAAAACACTAATTTAAAATAAATAGAGAACAAACAAATAATTGAGTGCAATCTTATGGTTAGAACAATTCATCAAACAGATAGAGTGCGAGATATGATACCTGATTCTGTTGCGAGAAAACTAAAAACTAACCTCCTATTTAGAATCAAAATAACTGGAATAAAAAATCAAAAGCAATTAGTACATGATTGCAGCTATTTTAGTTCTTGGCTGAAGAGAAAAAAACTCATCTAGAATCAAACAAATAGAACCAAACACATAATTGAGTGTAATCTTATATTTTGAACAATTCATCAAACAGATAGAGTGCGAGATATGATACCTAATTATATTGTGAGGAAACTAAAACTAGAGACGAACCACCTGTTTAGAATCGAAATCACTGGAATAAAAATCAAAAGCAATTAGTACATAATTGAACTCGCTAATTTTAACAAATGAGCAGAACTTAAGAAAAATTAATTGTTGAGTGTGTGCTTCGATCGAGGCTTGGGAAAAATTAACTGTGGCATGGGCTTCCGATTGACGGCGATTCTGGCAGTGCGCTTCGCGGGCTGCTGTGGCGGTGGAGGAGTGGCGCGACGAATAGGGCTTGGTGTTTAGTGGAGCGACGGCGGCGAGTTAGGCTTCATCCCAGCGAATGTTTCCAGCGGCAATGAGGAAAAGACGCGAACAGGGCTTTAATCGGCGTCTAGGGTTGTTGACACGCGGTAGGAACGGTGCAAACAGGAGACGGCAGGGGGTGGGTGGCGTGTGGAAGCACGAAGGCGAGGCTGCGACTGTGTCTGATGTAGCGCACATGCGTGGGCGGCGCCGGCTTGGGAGGAGGCATCGGTTCAGGTGGAGGAGGCAGCGATTCCTGGCAGCTGAAAATCCGTGGTAACGACTGGGGAAGAGAACAAGACTATGGTACAATCTTATGCGCCAATAATGAAATCTTGGCCCAAGATTCTCATTTGTTTATTGGTTTAATTGCAAAATAAAACACGGCTAATTAATTTAATCTAAAATTTTTAATTTTATAAAATAAATCATCATTTTTCATAATTTACAATTTAAATTTCGGGTAACTTGCATCTTGCCCAAAAGATGATGTAAACAAATAAATGCATATTCATCGTCCCAATAAACATTCACATTATTATATATCTAATAATTTAAGTAAAATTATTAATATTATAAATATAAAAATAATTAAAAATACGTATAATTTTTAAAAATTATTAGTCATCTTTTTTTAAATTATTAAAATTTGAATGTATTTCAGAAATAAACTAAACTTAGAAAATAATAAATTAAAAGTTATATTATCTAAAAAATAAATAAATATTTTATTATATTTAAACACATAAATAAATTATATATATATATGTATTAACAATATAAAAATAAAAAATATTTTTAAAAAAAATTAAAAAAAAAAATTAAAAGTATAATAAAAATATTCAAATTTATATTTTTAAGAAAATATCTACACATATACAATCTTAATTTTTAAAATTTATGAAGGAAATATTAAAATATAAGTCCATATTGATTAATTAATTATTATTAGTTTTTCTATTAAGAATAATAATAATGATGATTTATAAGTAATATTTATATCGTTTAAGTGTTTCACACTAGGAAGATTAGTAATTCAAGGAAATATTATGAAATAACCAAATAGTATTACTCTTTTGTGAGGATGGTACTAGGAAATACCCTAATAGTATGTAATACTAGATTGAGTAGTTCATAATATCTTCCTCACAAAAGAGTGATACTATTAGGATCCCAACATCAATACTAGTAAATAGAATTACTAAATCATTCATCAAACTGATAATCACACACCAAATCACTCAATTTATCATAACATGGAGTTTTGTAAAACATGAGGATGTGTGAGTACTACAATTGGATATGACTACTATAAGTATCACAAGTACAATTTCAAGTAACATGTAACACAACGAGTAATCATTTCGTAAAACAAATGTATATCTTTGAACTTTTTTATATCTAATCTAGTAATTTAAAATTAAAATAGATAATATCT
>JAPKLY010001523.1:15226-25495 GCA_026898435.1 Prunella vulgaris | reverse complement strand
CAAAACTTTTAATTTTAGTAGTAATTTAAAACTAAAAATTAAGGAGAAAACATAATAGTATTACTCTTTTGTGAGGATGGTACTAGGAAATAACCTAATAGTATGTAATACTAGACTGAGTAGTTCCTAATACCATCCTCACAAAAGAGTGATACTATTAGGATCCCAACATCAATACTTGTAAATAGAATCACAAAATCATTAATCAAATTGATAATCACACACCAAATCACTAAATTTATCATAACATAGTGCTTTGGTAAACATGAAAATGTGTGAGTACTACAAGTGGATATGATTACTATAATCACAAATACATTTTCAGCTAACAGGTAACACAACGAGTAATCTTTTCGTACAACAAGTGTATATCTTTGAACTAATTTTGGTTTTTATATCTAATCTGATAATTTAAAACTAAAATAGATAATATCTTGCAAAACTTTTATATTTAATAGTAATTTAAAACTTAAAATTAAGGAAATAACCTAATAGTATTACTCTTTTGTGAGGATGGTACTAGGAAATAACCTAATAGTGTGTAATACAAGTCTGAGTAGTTCCTAATACCATCCTCACAAAAGAGTGATACTATTAGGATTCCAACATCAGTACTTGTAAATAGAATCACTAAATCATTAATCAAATTGATAATCACACACCAAATCACTAAATTTATCATAACATGGAGTTTTGGTAAACATGAGAATGTGTGAGTACTACAAGTGGATATGACTACTATAAGTATCACCAGTACAATTTCAACTAACATGTACCAAAACGAGTAATCTTTTCGTACAACAAGTGTATATCTTTGAACTAATTTATTTTTTATATCTAATCTGGAAATTTAAAACTAAAAAAGATAATATCTTGCAAAACTTTTATTTTTTGTAGTAATTTAAAACTAAAAATAAAGGAAATAACCAAATATTATTACTCTTTTGTGAGGATGGTACTAGGAAATAACCTAATAGTATGTAATACTAGACAGAGTAGTTCCTAATATCATCCTCACAAAAGAGTGATACTATTAGGATCCCAACATCAATACTTGTAAATAGAATCACTAAATCATTAATCAAATTTATAATCACACACCAAATCACTAAATTTATCATAACATGGAGTTTTGGTAAACGTGAGGATGTGTGAGTACTACAAGTGGATATGACTACTGTAAGTATCATAAGTACAATTTCAACTAACAGGTAACACAACAAGTAATCTTTTCGTACAAGTGTATATTTTTGAACTAATTTTGTTTTTTATATCTAATCTGGTAATTTAAAAAATAAAATAGATAATGTCTTGCAAAACTTTTATTTTTAGTAGTAATTTAAAACTAAAAATTAAGAAATTAACCTAATAGTTTTAATCTTTTGTGAGGATGGTACTAGTAAATAACCTAATAGTATGTAATACTAGACTGAGTAGTTCCTAATACCATCCTCACAAAAGAGTGATACTATTAGGATCCCAACATCAATACTTGTAAATAGAATCACTAAATCATTAATCAAATAGAGAATCACACACCATATCACTAAATTTATCATAACATATAATTTTGGAAAACATGAGGTTGTGTGAGTACTACAATTGGATATGACTACATATAAGTATCACAAGTACAATTTCAACTACAGGTAACATAAAGAGTAATCTTTTCGTATAAGTGTATATCTTTGACCTAATTTTGTTTTTTATATCTAATCTAGTAATTTAAAACTAAAATAGATAATATCTTCCAAAACTTTTATTTTTAGTAGTAATTTAAAACTAAAAATTAAGGAAATAACCTAATAATATTACTCTTTTGTGAGGATGGTACTAGGAAATAACCTAATAGTTTGTAATACTAGACTGAGTAGTTCTTAATTCCATCATCACAAAAGAGTGATACTATTAGGATCCCAACATCAATACTTGTAAATAGAATCACTAAATCATTAATCAAATTGATAATCACACACCAAATCACTAAATTTATCATAACATGGAGCTTTGGTAAACATGAGGATGTGTGAATACTACAAGTGGATATGACTACTATAATCACAAGTACATTTTCAGCTAACAAGTAACACAACGAGTAATCTTTCCGTACAACAAGTGTATATCTTTGAACTAATTTTGTTTTTATATCTAATCTGGTAATTTAAAACTAAAATTGATAATATCTTGCAAAACTTTTATTTTTAGTAGTACTTTAAAACTAAAAATTAAGGAAATAACCTAATAGTATGTAATACTAGACTGAGTAGTTCCTAATACCATCCTCACAAAAGAGTGATACTATTAGGATCCCAATATCAATACTTGTAAATAGAATCACTTAATCATTAATCAAATTGATAATCATACACCAAGTCACTAAATTTATCATAACTTGGAGTTTTGGTAAACATGAGAATGTGTGAGTACTACAAGTGGATATGACTACTATAAGTATCACAAGTACAATTTCAACTAACATGTAACACAACGAGTAATCTTTTCGTACAACAAGTGTATATCTTTGAACTAATTTTGTTTTTTATATCTAATCTGGAAATTTAAAACTAAAATAGATAATATATTGGAAAACTTTTATTTTTAGTAGTAATTTAAAACTAAAAATAAAGGAAATAACCTAATAGTATTACTCTTTTGCGAGGATGGTACTAGGAAATAACCTAATAGTATGAAATACTAGACAGAGTAGTTCCTAATACCATCCTCACAAAAGAGTGATACTATTAGGATCCCAACATCAATACTTGCAAATAGAATCACTAAATCCTTAATCAAATTGATAATCACACACAAAATCACTAAATTTATCCTAACATGGAGTTTGGGTAAACTTAAGGATGTGTGGGTACTACAAGTGGATATAACTACTATAAGTATCACAAGTACAATTTCAACTTACAGGTTACACAACGAGTAATCTTTTCGTACAACAAGTGTATATCTTTGAACTAATTTGGTTTTTTTATATCTAATCTGGTAATTTAAAAATTAAAATAGATAATATCTTGCAAAACTTTTATTTTTAGTAGTAATTTAAAACTAAAAATTAAGGAAATAACCTAATTGTATTACTCTTTTGTGAGGATGGTACTAGGAAATAATGTAATAGTATGTAATACTAGACTGAGTAGTTCCTAATACCATCCTCACAAAAGAGTGATACTATTAGGATCCCAATATCAATACTTGTAAATAGAATCACTAAATCATTAATCAAATTGATAATCACACACCATATTACTAAATTTACCAAAACATATAATATTGGAAAACATAAGGTTGTGTGAGTACTACAAGTGGATATGACTACATATAAGTATCACAAGTACAATTTCAACTAACAGGTAACACAACGAGTAATCTTTTCGTACAAGTGTATATCTTTGAAATAATTTTGTTTTTTATATCTAATCTAGTAATTTAAAACTAAAACAGATAATATCTTCCAAAACTTTTATTTTTAGTAGTAATTTAAAACCAAAAATTAAGGAAATAACCTAATAGTATTACTCTTTCGTGAGGATGGTACTAGAAAATAACCTAATAGTTTGTAATACTGGACTGAGTAGTTCCTAATACCATCATCACAAAAGAGTGATACAATTAGGATCCCAACATCAATACTTGTAAATAGAATCACTAAATCATTAATCAAATTAATAATCACACATCAAATCACTAAATTTATCATAACATGGAGCTTTGATAAACATGCGGATGTGTGAATACTACAAGTGGATATGACTACTATAATCACAAGTACATTTTTAGCTAACAAGTAACACAACGAGTAATCTTTTCGTACAACAAGTGTATATCTTTGAACTAATTTTGTTTTTTATATCTAATCTGGAAATTTAAAACTAAAATTGATAATATCTTGAAAAACTTTTATTTTTAGTAGTAATTTAAAACTAAAAATAAAGGAAATAACCTAATAGTATTACTCTTTTGTGAGGATGGTACTAGGAAATAACCTAATAGTAGTAAATACTAGACAGAGTAGTTCATAATACCATCCTCACAAAAGAGTGATACTATTAGGATCCCAACATCAATACTTGTAAATAGAATCACTAAATCATTAATCAAATTGATAATCACACACCAAATCACTAAATTTATCATAACATGGAGTTTTGGTAAATGTGAGGATGTGTGAGTACTACAAGTCGATATGACTACTATAAGTATCACAAGTACAATTTCAACTAACAGGTAACACAACGAGTAATCTTTTCGTACAAGTGTATATCTTTGAACTAATTTTGTTTTTTATATCTAATCTGGTAATTTAAAACTTAGTTGGTGAAAGACAAGTTATTTGTTGGAAAGGTCATATGTTCAAGTGCCATTGATGTATTCATTTCTTATATTGCAAACTTGATTCAAATAGTTTTATTAAAATACCTAAGACAAATGTAGTGTTTGGTCTTGTGGTGTAGTTATCCTCCTTACGTAAAAGGGCCCCATGTTCGAATTTGGTTCATTAAAATTTATATTTTTCTATTTTTTTAATATAATTTATATTTTTTATACGGAAAAATTTAAATAAATATTTGGCAAAATAAATAATAATCATCAAATTAAAATAAAAAATTTCTAGCTTATTTGGCAAAAAGATAATAAATAATAAACATTAAATAAAAATAAAAATTATCTAGATTATTTGGAAAAAAGATAATAAATAATAAACATCAAATTAAAAAAAAAATTATCTAGCTATTTGGTCGATATTTGTCTATTTGTCAAATTTAATCGAAAGGTTTTGTGATCGATCCTTAATAAACAAATTTTTTTACTAAATTTTATATTCTTAATTTTATTCAGTAAAATTTATATTTTATATGGAAAAATTTATTAATCGTCACCATATATAAATATTGGTGACAACATACTATGTCACTATTTACTATGAACAATTAATGATGAAACATAAAACCGTCATGCAAATTTAATATTATATGACCAATATTGATCGTCACTAAAATGAAGATCGTTACCGAATAATATTGTGACAAAATAAGTGCGTCATTAAAAAAAGATTAATAATCATCACTATATATCAATATTTGTGACGAAAGAATATGTCACTAATTACTATGAACAATTAGCGACGAAACATAAAATTGTAATTAAAACTTTATATTATATGACCAATATTGATTGTCACCAATTAAAATTGAGATCGTCAACGAATGATATTGTGACGAAATAAGTGAGTCATTAAAAAAAGATTATTAATCATCACTATATATCTATATTGGTGACGAAAGAATATGTCACTAATTACTATGAACAATTAGCGACGAAACATAAAATTGTCATTAATATTATATATTATATATTATATGACGGAATGTGTGATTTCCTGTAGTGACTTAATAATATACTTGGGCAACTAGCCTTGCTCTGTTCCTGGTTACTATCCCTTCTTCATCAAGTTTATTTTTTAGGACCCACATAGTTCCAACCACTTTGATCTTTAAGTCTGGGGACAAGTTCTCATACTTGATTTCTCTCAAAACTATTTAATTCTTCTTGCATTGTAATGATCCAGTTAGTATCTTGCAGTGCTTCCTAAATATTTGTAGGTTCTATAGATGAGAGTAATGTAGCAAACATAGCTTCATGAGCTTGTCTTCTAGTATTCACATTATCTGATACATCTCCAATAACTTATTCACGGGGATGGGCTTTTAGTTATTTCAGATGTAGGGCAAGTCCTTGATCATTATTTTGCACAGTTGTAGATTCCTCAACTTTAGATTCATTTGATCCAATTATTGGTAAGTCTTCAGCTATTTGAATTCACAGAGTTGATCCATTTCTCCAACTATATCAATAGTAGGTAACTCAATTATCACAGTTCCTCCAACTTTGTTAGTAAACTGTAGCGGAGTTTTGATACTAACATATGATTGTAGGTTTGTGATTGCAGCGTAGTCCTCTTGAGAATCTTCACATTTTTTTCTATTGTGTTGTGTTGTTCATTAAATACAACATGATTTGATTCCTCAACTAGCATTATTCTTTTGTTAAACACTCTAAATGCTTTGCTAGCATTAGAATAACCAAGAAAGATTCCCTCATCTGACTTAAAGCCAAATGTTTTTAGGTGATCTTTCTCATTATTCAGTATGTAGAATTTACATCCAAATATATGAAGATATGAAATATTAGGCGTTATTCCTTTCCATAATTCATATGGTGTCTTCTTGTGAATTTCACCACTAAACATCAGTTTTGAGTATAACAAGCACTGCTTGTTGTCTCTGTCCAAAATCTTTTATGCAAATTTGCTTCTGCTATCATGGTCCTTGCTGCTTCTTTTAAAGTTCTATTCTTTCTTTCAGCTACACCATTCTATTATGGTGTTCTTGCAGTAGAATATTCATGACTAATCCTATGAATTGAGCAATATTCTTCAATGACTTGATTAGTGAATTAATTGGATCCTCTTCATAAGTTCTGGTAATCTTTGATGATTTTCATTTTTCTTTCTTAGGAATATTGTCCATAAATATCTTGAGTAATCATCTACTACCATTAGAGTATACTTTTTACCACTAAGACTTACAGGTTCAATTTGTCTAAATAACTCCATATGTAGCAGTTCTAGTACTCTTGAAGTGATTGAGTGATTTTTGCTCTTAAAAGATCTTCTTGTCTGTTTTTCTCTTACACAAGCTTCGCATAAATGATCTTTCTTGAACTTTGTGTCGGGTAAACTTCTAACAAGGTTATTATTCACAAGTTCATTCATGGTCTTGAAGTTTATGTGATTCATCCTCTTGTGCCATAGCCAACTAATTTCATTGGAATTGTTTGCTAAAAAATATGTAGTCTTTGTTGTAGAATCCCATTCTACAATGTAGCAAATTCAAGTTAGTTTTACATCTTTTGTATCAACATCTTTAACCATACATGTGTGATGTGTAAAGTCTACGGTGTAGCCTTTATCACAAAATTGACTCATACTTAGTAGGTTATGCTTCAAACCTTCAACAAGGTAAATATCATTTATTTGAATATTTCCTTTTAGCAGACCTCCAGATCCTTTGGCAACTGCATTGGCATTATCTCCAAAAACTACTCTAGGGACTTTGTGTACTTTTCTCAAATATATTATATAGTAGATTCTTATCTCATGTCATGTGTCTTGCACAACTATTGTCTACGTGTTAGGAAAGAATCTGGTTCTAAATAAATATCCTTTATTCTCACTAATATTCATTGCTGCTGATATCTTTGGAATTAGGAAAGAACTTGATTCAACAATCGTTTACAACTTACCATATTTTTTTAATAATTCATATTTAGTCCAAGACTGAGTAATCCAGTGGGCTCATAATCCATTGTCCACTACCGGAGGAAACTCAAACTAGAAAAAAACCTCTGTAAGGATACCAAACAACTTAGCACATATGCTTCAAGAATGATATATATGATAAAAAAAGTTCTGAAAAATATGAGTTTTACCTTTAGAACTCAAAAGCTACTGAAGAAAATAAAATGAGATCTGAAATTTAAGAAAATGAGAACTTCTCCAACTATTCTATAATAGCTCCTTTAAGGATAGTTTCTTTTTGAAAAGTTTAAATTTTGTTTTGAAGGTCTATTCACCCCCCCCCCCCTCTAGACCTTTTTCACTTTAAAGGGGCCAACACCATAGCTTATTGAGTGTCCGCTTTTGATCCCAATAATTTTGACTCTTTAATTTTGGTGTCGTAACTCTTTGGATTTGTCAAATTTTGGTCGAATTTTTACCCAAAAAAGTAAAAATAATATTGTTGTTTGTCATACACGGTGCATACAGTGGTTGAATTTGAAACTTTTTAGCATCCTTGCTGTTATTTAATTAACTTTTATTAGCTTTCAGTAATATAAAAAAATAAATACAAAAATACAAGGAGAGAAAAAATTTATTATTTGGCAGCCACATCAGAAAGAGTAACAGAAGACCCTAAATTCAACCACAACACGCGATGTGCATGACAGAAAATGATATTAATTATACTTTTTCAATAAAAATGGGATCAAAATTGAACAAACTCGAAAAGTTATGGGACCAAAATTGAAGATTCAACACTTTTGGGACCAAAAGCACACTCAATAAGTTATGTGACCAAAAGCAGACACTCAATAAGTTATGGGACCAAAACACTTTTTATCTCAGAATGTTGTTACCTTGACTAAGTGTTAGTGAGAGATGTGTTTAATCAAATGTGTAAATTATACTTCTAGTCAATTTCAGAAACGAGCATTAGAACCTCCATCATTAGACATTCGAGTTTGATTTAGATAGTCTAAAGTGGAGGATTAGGACAGAGTCTTAGTACTGGGTTGGTAATACTTCAGTACGAGGCTATGCTACCCGAAGGGGAAAATTTTCACTATATATTTTTTATTTTATCGTGCTTATTATTAACATTGAGTAATTAATTCATTCAAATGATTGAGAAATGGGCTAGAAATAATTTTATTATTGCATTTGTTTGACTTTTGTAAATTTATCATCAGCTAAGTTAGTGTTTCTCTATTTTTCGTTGTACCTAATTGGGTGCCCTATATTTTTGTTTCCTTTTGTTTTAGATACTTTATTTAGTCTTTTATTTTCTTTCCTCGTTTCAATTGTATCGCTTCTACAATGACATTTCGACATATAGAACTAGAGTTAAACCGTACTCCTAAATTATGTGGTTCGATACTCTTCATTCAGGTATTTCGTATAATATGATGATTCATTGACTTGAAGGGGAGTAGCAAGAATGATTTGCGTTGCTTGCAAAAATCCAATCAATAAATGGAATAATAACTCACTTCCTGTAACTATAGAATTTAGATGAGATTTATTTGTTCATGATATATAATAGAGTAAAAAAGGCTCACTCCCACATGTTTAGAATTTGATTCGAATTAAAAACAACTTTTCTCTCATTAAATTGTCAACTTATTGAGATTCATTTTCAAACGAAAAATTGAGAATCCCATAAATGAGAAAGAGTATAAAAAAACTAAATAAATGAATCACTTCATCTTTTTATTAAGAAATTAATTAATTTTACATATCTAGATATGTTTAACTTAGACTTTGGACACATAAAGTTCAAACCGAAATTGAAAGCACCTGACCAAAATGCTTTGTAATTGAGAAAGGCTAATGTGCACCTAGTACAAGGTGCACATACTCAATAGTTAAAACTGATTATACTTAAAAGGATTGATTAATTACACTGAAAAATGTAAATTGAATACACCGAAAAGTTTACATTTTTATCTATTTTCAATATAAACTTTTAAGTATATTCAACCCATACTTTTCAGTGTAATCAATACATATTTTTTTTAATTAAAACAATTTCAACTGTTGAGTAAGTAAACTGTGCACCCGATCTATGTGAGAACTTCACTTTGAATTATTGCTTTAAAACATCAACCTGAATTAGTTGGCCCCACCCATTACATATCCTCCTTCTCTCTCCTGTCCAATGAAGTCTCACATTATTGGTTATGAATGCAATATTGCATATATATTAAATGGGCCTTTACAACGGTTGTTGCGGATGACAGCCTAGCTAATATATGATGCAAGTTTGGACCACAACAACTCCATGCATGTGAATGGCGTACTTTTTAATAATTACTTGTCACAGGAAAAACCCACGTGAAAGTACTTTTTATTGTCATTTGTAGATTCATTTCTCTTTTTTCTATTCCTCAAATCACCCCACCATTAATATTTCGTCGACTCGTTTTGAATACAATCAACTACCCAAAATTAATTTAGAGTTCTTTCACGTGGGTTTCGGTATTTCCTTTGTATTTTCACTGATTCCTTAAATCACCCCTCTCTCTTTTCATTTTGACTGAAGGGTAATTACAAAATTACGGAAAAAGCACTCTATAAATTTATGATAAATTACGGAAAATATGATAAATTAAATGATTTTACATAATATTTGAAGGTTTCATATGCAACTAGTATACTGTGCACTCACTCGACAATTGATGTTATTAATACTGAAAAGTGTGCATTGAATATACTAAAAGGTTTACACTGAAAAATCCAGTTAAAGTGCAAACTTTTTCAGTGTAATCAATCAATACATTTCAGTATAATTAACCCACACTTTTTAATATAAATATTTCAACGGTTAAGTGAGAGCACCATGCACTAAGTGCACATGAAACTTACTCTTACATTATTTAGTAATAGAAACTAATATTAATGAAATAATTTCATACCTT
>JAPKLY010001523.1:530-15216 GCA_026898435.1 Prunella vulgaris | reverse complement strand
AAACCCGAAGTGGACGTAACTACCAAAATAGTTTTAATTTGCAACTTGATATAATGACAACATTGAAGGCTGGAATACATCATTATCAGCGGTACCACAACCAAGCTTTGTGCATGTGCATTGCTTATAACTTTTCGAAGGAATATATTGAGGATGGAGCTTTTTTCTTTTAATTTTTTTTTAAAAAATTGGTCATCCTGATCTCCTATATATATAAGCAAGCAGCTTCTTCAACCAGTTAATAACAACTATACCTATTCTTATTTCGTACTGCTTGGTTTCATTCTATCCACTAAAGTAATTATATCAATACTTTTTCATCTCCTAGCTTTTTACTTTCTGCAGTTGCTTCTAACATACAATTATATATGCAGATGCAAATGCTCATAAGAATCATCCATCACTTAGGAAAGATATATATTGAGGATGCATGGAAGAACTTATAACATCAATCCGACCTACCTCTCCTTGATGGTGATGCAGCTTTACAATCCCCAATCGTATTTTATTGTGACTTGATTCCCCTATCACAGGTTTATTGTTTTTCTTCATGTTTGAGGTATGCTCTTGTATCATTTGAACAATTATAATTGGGGGTTTGGGCAAAGTACATAAATATTTTTGTGAGTTATATGCATAAATAAATAGTTCTTTTGAGTTATTTATATAAGATTGATTTAGAAAATAAGTTTTTCTGGTTTAGAATACGTCAACTATCGATTCAAGACTTGAAACAAAATTTCTACCGATACGAGGCTTAATTACATGAAAAATGATCAATTTAAGGCTGGAAATTTTAACGAACTACTTAACAAATATCTTGAGCCTTATATTAATGAATAGTTTCACATGTAACCGAACTCTATAGCAATAGAAACATATTTTAGATCGTGCATGATGAATCGATAGTTGACATATTTTTTTAGCCTTGAACCAAAATCCTAAAATATAACTTAAAAGAAGAAGTGGATGTACTTGCACACAAAATTGAATTTGCAACTTGATAAAATGACAGTCTTGAATTGAGATTGGAAACATATCGTTCACCACCCGGACCACGATGAAGTTCGTGTATGAATATAGTGTACGATGGTTGAAAATAATAATAAAATAAAAGGAGAATCGAGGCTCGTGAGGAACACAATTTCCTTAAAACAAAATATGCCCCTCACTCTCTAGGTGCTTAGTGAATTTATGGACACTTGTTTCCCAGGATACAACGATAAAGAGCAACAATATAGCACAATCTCTTGCTTAAAATGAACCGAGATATTGTTCGTAAATCACCGGAGTAAGAACAAAAAATTAGCGGAATATTTGGACAAAAGTAAGTGGCAGGTTGCCGGAAAGTACCTGGATATTTTTCCACTCAAATATTGTATATTTTGTTATTCTTGTGTATCTTGCAACACATAAGAATACTATTTATGTACTCAAAAAATGACTGTTGGAGTGTGGTCATAAAGACCCACAAATGGTCTTGACCGAAACCGAAAAAAACATTTGAATTAATTGCATTAAAACAGGTTTTTTAAGTTTCAGAACGTGTTGTAACTGTAGAGATTTTGATTTTTCAATATGGGACAAGGCTTTAAGCCTTTCCCTTCATTTCTCATTAGTTAAAACAAACTTAAAAATTCAATTTCTCATTCACCCAATATCGGAATTGGGCGAGTAATATATTGAATCGAAGCTCTCTTCGAGGAGCACAAATTCCAACAATCCCCCATATGAATGGAAATTAATACAGATATCAAAAAAGGTTTTTGGTGATATATAACGACGTTAGAAGCTTCCAAAGGATAGATAGGTGTTACCCTTTGAACCTTCCCTTGTGAAAGTACACTTACTTTACTAATTGAATAGTAGACGTGATGTCTTTGAACTATCAACCATTAGTGTAAACGATGGTGTAATTCACTCAAGTTCTTCCTAACAACTCTCAGTTCTCATGAGTATGTTCGTTTTGGCCATGAACATCGCCTGGTTCTGCAAGAGTTTTTAGGAATATGACTTATAATATTCCCTTCGAAGCGGCCCCACTTCTCTCTCACATAGGTGATTCTTTTAAGAGTATCTCAAGCTCTTCTCAAATCATTAATAGCCATTTTGCTAATCCTCATAACACTTCACTGTAACATCTTTTAGGCAATGGGTATTTTAGGGTTTAATTAGATTATCCCCCACAAAACAGTGATTTTGAGTTAGACAATTAGGTTGTCCTTTTGAACCTATTTCTTGGGACCTCCAATCATTTAGGTAAGATTTTCCTTCATCTCTACTCATTTTCTAATGCTTTAAGACCCATTCCTCTAGATGACGACAAAACTAACTGTCTATTTAACCCTTTGGTTAACGGATCCACTATGTTATCTTTAGACCTTACATAGTCTATTGTGATAACCCCAGTTGAGAGTAGTTGTTTAATGGTATTATGTCTACGACGAATATATCTAGACTTACCATTATATAGATTACTTTGTGCCCTACCAATTGCAGATTGTCTATCACAATGAATGCAAATTGGTGACACCTGTTTCGTCCGTTTTGGAATATCTTCTAAATAAATCCTAAGCCATTTGGCTTCTTCATCACCACAATTATCTAGAGCAATAAACTCCGATTCCATGGTGGATCTTGCTATCACCGATTGTTTAGAAGATCTCCAAGATATGGCTGCACCTCCTAAAGTGAAGACGTATCCACTTGTAAACTTTGAGTCCTTTATATCTGATATCCAATTAGCATCGCTATAACCTTCAATTTCTGCTGGATATCTCGTATAATGCAATCCATATCATCGCGTATGCATCAAGTATCTAAGTACTCTTACAATAGCTTTCCAATGACATTCACCCGGATTACTAGTGTATCTACTTAAATTGTTTAAGGCATATGAGAAGTCCGGTCTTGTACAACTGGTTAAGTACATTAGACTGCCTATTACTTTTGAGTACTCCACTTGACTCACACCTTCGCCTCTATTTTTGGCTAGATGTTGGCTAGGATCAATCGGAGTTCAAGCAAAACCCGTATCGTTTTTGCTAAACTTATCTAGTATCTTATCAAAATAATGAGATTGACTCAAGACAATTCCATCTCATGTTTTATGAATTTTAATTCCAAGTATAACATCAGCTTGTCCCATATCTTTCATGTCGAATTTGCAATTCAACATATTCTTTATGGACTTCCAATGATTAATGTCATCTACATAAAGACACATGATTATGTAATCATCTTCGGTGTCTTTTATATAAACACATTTGTCACATTCATTAATTTGAAATCCATGTTCTAACATGGCATTATCTAATTTCTCATGCCATTGTTTTGGTGCTTGTTTCAAACCATATAATGATTTTACTAATTTACACACCTTGTTTTCATGTCCCGGAGCTAGAAACCCCTCGTGTTGTTCCATGTAAATTTCCTCATCTAAATCACCATTTTGAAAGGCGGTTTTTACATCCATTTGATGTATTTCTAGATTTCTCAAAGCGGCAATCGCTATGATTAATCTTATCGACGTAATTCTCGTGACGGGAGAATACGTATCAAAATAGTCAAGACCTTCCTTTTGTCTATAACCATTTATCACAAGTCTTGCCTTGTATTTATCAATGGTCCCGTCCAGTTTAATTTTCCTTTCGAAAATCCACTTGTACCCTAATGGTTTACTTCCCGGAGGGAGATCCACTAGTTCCCATGTGTGATTTTGCAAAATAGAATTCATTTCACTTTGAATTGCTTCTTTCCAAAGAGGACCTTCAGAAGAGTTCACGGCTTCTTTAAAGTTTTAAGGTTCACTTTCGAGCATGTAAGTTAGAAAATCCAGACCAAATGATTTTTCTACTCGTGCTCTTTTACTACGTCTTGGTTCAACCTCTTCGTCATCTACAATTTCATCAATTGTAGGGTTTGCAAAACTAGGGTTTGCATGTACTTTAGAAGTACTAGCCTCTTCATTTATTTTGCATGGAAATATATGCTCAAAAAATGAGGCATTTCTTGATTCCATGATAGTATTCTTATGTATATCATCAATTTGTGATTCATACACAAGAAACCGATAGGCACTACTATTATGTGCATATCCAATAAATACACAATCAATAGTTTTAAGACCTATTTTTACTTTCTTAGATGGTGGAATTGCAACCTTAGCAAGACACCCCCACACTTTTAAATATTTATAAGATGGTACTCGACCATGCCATAATTCATATGGACTTTTATCAACTTTCTTACGTGGTATCTTATTTAAAAGATAATTTGCCGTCAACACCGCTTCACCCCACATATTTTTAGGAAGTCTGGAATCTAATAACATTGCATTCATCATTTCTATCAATGTTCTATTTTTTGGTTCCGCGACACCATTTTGTTGAGGTGAATAAGGTGCGGTAGTTTCATGCTAAATTCTGTGTTGTGTACAAAATTCGGCAACTGGAAACTCATACTCACCTCCTCTATCACTTCTCAACATTTTAATTTTCCTATTGAGTTGATTTTCAACCTCATTTTTATAAAGCACGAACTAGTCAAAAGCTTCGTCTTTACTTTTTAGAAGATACACAAAGCAAAATTTTGTGCAATCATCAACAAAAGTGATGAAATATTTATTTCCACCACGTGTTTGTATACTTTTTAAATCGCACACATCCGTGTGAATTAATTCAAGTGGTTCACTATTTCTTTCAATAGTTCGGAAAGATGAACGAGTCATTTTTGCTTCTACACAAATCTCACACTTATGATTTGTATCAATTTGGAGTGTAAGTATACTATTTAAATTCATTAATTTTCTTAATGAATTAAAATTGACATGTCCTAAACGACCATGCCACGTAATAGACGACTCAATCAAGTAAGAGGAAGACGAAGCATTTTTATTCATAATTTTCTTAATCATCATTACATTGAGTTTGAAAAGGCCATCAAACTCATAGCCCTTTCCGACATACACTCCATTCTTGGATAAAATAACTTTTGTTGGTCCCAAAGGCAGGTTTTAGGGAAGAATATACTTGAACAAGTCTAGAAGGGGGGGGGGGGGGTTGAATAGACTTATTAGGATTCAAAAACCTTTTTCAATTTTACTGGTTTATTCAGAAAATCAGCAGACTAGTTGAGGAAGTCTGAATTTTGAAAATAGTGCGCTGTGTATAGTGCGGAAACGTTTATAATGAAAATTGGTTTTTGGGTGATGTGCACAGATAAAAACAGAAAGAAATACGAAGAGACACAGGGGATTTATAGTGGTTCGGACCAACTGTCCTACATCCACTCTCCTCAATCCAACTTGGACTTGAGGGGCTCTCCACTAACTCACTTACTCACTTACTTACACAGTTTTGAGAGTACTACTCTCTTTACAACTTGTCAATGCTATAATTGCAATTGACTTCTAACAGCTTCTACAAAGCTTTTACAAAGGATAAGTATGGATGGTATTTTTGAGCGTAAGTGATAAAACTGACAGAGTATTGGCTAGCTTAATGTGTGTGTGAATCCAATACAGAAATTATCACTATTACTCTAATTTATAGGATCAAATAACTAGCCGTTGGAATGGACTAGAAATCTGAGATCCTATAATCTCGTATTCAATCAATCATTGTGATTGATTGAATTTCCTTCTTTATTCCCGTTAGTCTTTGCGATCTTCAATCAATCAAGTTTGTCCCCTTGATTGATTGATCTTCTATTCTGGGAATCTTCCTTTTATGTCGCAAGTTAACCCTTAAAATTGATTCCGAAGAATCTGGGCTGAGCACAAAACCTCAGCTGATCTGTCTCCTCAGCTGGTGTATCAGTCTGCTGATACTTGGACCTCAGCTGATGTGCAAGTCTGCTGGTGTGCACCTCAGCTGGTCTTCTTGACTTCGTCTGAATAAGTCTTTTATCCATGGTCCTTGTCTTGTCTGCGACGTGCTCTCAGCTGATCAGCTAATCTTCTGATATCAGCTGATCTGCTCTTCAGCTATCGGCTGATGTTAACTTCTCTGATGATCTGCTCTCGATGCTCCAGTGTCAGCTGCTTAAATCTTTTGTCTTCTAAACTCGGCTAACTCCACAAGGTCTCAGCTGGTCTTCTCTTCTATGATAGCTTCGGATCTTCTAGGCAGCAAGGTAGATTCCCCCTTTCTTGGACCTATCTAATCCTAACTACTCGTCAGCTGACTAACATGTTCAGCTGGTCCTATTACAAGCTGATTGGTTTATATCATCAAAACATCTAACATAGATATCCTAACAAGTTCCCCCTTTTTGATGATATCACAACCAACTCAGCTGATCTCAACAGATAAGCATTTTCAATCAAAATCAAGATCAACAAAGGACAGAGAAGAAGATCTTTAATTAAGATCTTTTAGACAGAATCAAAATGCAGCTGACAACAAGTAGTTGTCTGGAATCATAAAGCTTTATTAATAATCAAAAGAGAAATAACAAACAGAAGTAAAAGATACCTAATCCTCAGCTGACTCAGCTAGACTATTACATGAGGAGCGGTCTTCTGCTGCTGAGCGGAACTTGCAACCAGTCTAAGAATCTCTTCTCTATTTCCTTCAAAGCTGGCAGAGAGTTGTCAGAAAGCTGATGAAAGAGTTGAGTGATCTGCAGCCAATGTTTCCTGATTTCCACCCAATCTATCTTTCCACTCACATCAGTTGGAGTAGGAAGATATTCAATTTCTGGCAACTCTGGCTGAACCTCTACCTTAAGCATCTCTTCTGTGATAGCTCTGAAGAACTTAGGAAAAGTCTCCTTCAACCAATCTCTGAACTCAGCGTTTTTCACTCTCTCTCCTCTGGTATCTTCTCCTCGGAGAACATAGAAGTGGATCATAGTTTTGGCTTTTATGGTTTTCCAGAGATCCATCAGCTCATCAGACAATTGATTGTAGAACATATCAATTGGTCCGTCAACTAGAGGCTCCTTTGGATCTCTGATGAATTTTCCACTCCTAGTCCTGCTGCCTTGAGCTACTGCTTTCCCCTTCTTCTTCTGCTTCCTCTGATATCTCCTCTCAAGCTCATCATTCATCTCCCTCTCCTGCCTCTTCCTCCTCTCCTCAGGGGTTTCTTTCTCAGCTAGCTGCAACTCCTTAGCCAGCTTTTCGTCCAATTCAGCATTCATAATTCTTTTCTTCTTTTCCCTTTCTACAGCAACAACTTCTTGCTTCTGCAAAGCCTCGGCCATTTTCTGATCTCTCAACTCCTGAGTTTTCTGAGCAGCCATCTTCCTGGTGTTGATGTAATCTTCAATATTTTCTATCCTAGTAGATAGAACCCCTTGATTATCCACCAGGAGAGCTCTCAGAGAGTCCATCTCAGCTTGCAAGGCAGCAATAGCAGCTGAGTTCTTCTCTTCCCCCTTTTTGATATCATCAATTACTGCAGCAGAGGGTAGAGAAGTAGGAAGGTTGGCCACAACATCTTTAAGGTCCTCCTGACCGTGTTTGCACTCAGCAATTTGTCCTTCCAACCGTTCGGAGACCAATCTGAATCTCTCAGACTCAGCAGCAAGAGAAGCAGATGCATCATCATTGAAAGCCCTGGCAGTTGCCTTGAAGTTCTGGAGAGTATTGAAGAATTCAATGCGGGTGGCATACAAGCTGTCCTCCATAGCTTCCTTCAGCTTGTTGCGATGGTCCAGTAAGACTTGATGAACATGAGTTTCAATCATAGAGGGGGCAGCAGACTTGGCAGCCAGAAGAGTAGCTTTGACCTCCCTGATGTGGTCATCAAAATAACCTTTTAAATGATCCAAAAGGGCAGGAGTTACCTGATCAGCAGGGGAGATCTCAAAGTTTGCAGCTGGAGGAACAAATTCAGTCTCTGCTGTTTCAGGGCAGTCCAGGGCCACTCCATCTTTGAGCAACAGAGCTCTAGCAACCTTCCGCAGTCCTTCAGGGGATGCCAGCTGGGATGGAGCCTTAACCTCCAAGGCATCCATCAGAATTTCCTCCCATTCAGTGAAAGCTGCTTCTCCCATCTCCTTAATTAGGGCCAGAAAGAATGTGACTGGTCCCTCTCTTGCTTGTGCCCAGGCTAGGCCATCAGCAAGGATGTCCTGGTAGGCTGGATAAGGGTTGAGTTCAGGAATGTAGAGGGAAATGTGGGCTAGGGCAGATATAATCATCCCTCGTTCAAGAGGCCCCTTTGAACGATGGTGAGATAGGCGTGCTTGTTTGGCCATTTCTGAGGGGGAGTTGGGGTTATCGAGAATTATGGGTTCTGGGTGAGAGGGTTTGGGGGTAGCTGAAGGCTCTCTAGAGGTAGCCATCTCCTCTGGTTCATTGCTGACTGGGATTTGTGAAGGTGAGGGATCGGCTGGGGTTGAGAAGTGTTGGGAAGGATCAGAAAAGGGTGTAGGAGAAGCTGACCTGATAGGTGAGGCAGCTAAAGGTGTATCTGCTGATGGTGTATCAGCAGAGGAATGAAGAACCTCTGTCTCAGCTACTGAGGGTTCAGCTGACTCCCTCTCTTCCGACTCCTCTTCCTCTTCATCAGAGCCAGTCGCAGAATCTTCATCTGACGCAGCCTTCTCAACTAACTCCTCCACAGCCTGCTCTTCTTCTCCAGAAGACTTATCAACCAGCAGAGTAGGCTTCTCTGCTGAAGATTTCTTCCTCTTCAGACAGCTTAGCACAGCAGTATCCTCTTCTTCATCTGAATCAGAATCAAAGGAGAGCTTCCTTTGAATTGGAGTGGTTTCTTTCTTGGATTTCTTCTTTTTACCACCTCCAGCAGGCATTGGAGCCTTCCTCTTCTGCTTCTTCCCATGACCAGCAGAAGGACCAGTGGCAACAGCTACTGTATCAGCATCGGAATCTGAGTAAGCTGGCCCAATGATGTCCAAGTTACTTCCCCTTAAGAACTTGGTGTGGTTGTACTCAACAACCCATTCCTCATCCCACTCATGTTGGGGCAGCAGATGATTCAGAAGAATAGTGATATTGGTGGCCATGGAACACTTGGATTTAAAGCTGTAAACCTGTTCCCCATTCACCTCCTTCACCAAGCACCTCTTGGACTCCTGTTCCAGGCGGAACCATAGCAGACTCACCCAGTCTGCTTGCACCCCATCGAGAATGGTGCGGGCTACACTCAGGCGGAGTTTGGTAATGGCGTCCAAACTCCCCTGTTCCGCCAAGATAACCTTGGTCACCACAGCCATCAGGAACCGAAACCGCCTCCTCAGCATGGATTTCTTCAGGTTCGTTGTGGTGTCCCTGTAACTCGTCCTGGCCAATAACTGAAAAGTCTCCAGGTAGTCAGCTTCCTTGTATTTGTGAGGTTGGACACCAGAGGAGGATAGGCCAAAGATATCAGCGACAACATCCTTGGAGATAACAACAGCTACTTCATCAACCAAGGAGCCGATGGAGTCTGTGCTAAACTGAGCCTTAAGAAGGAATTGGAAGGCATAGAAATTTAGGGTTTTATGGTCAGGGGGGGTCATGGAGATGAAGGTTCGGAGATTTTGATGTTGGAAAAGGTTTAGGATTTCTCTAATTTCAGGAACCCTAGTCGTGTCAAAATCGACACACATCTCTGCGTACATCTTTTCCTTGAAGAGTTTTTGCATTGCCTTAGATGCCATACCTTAAAAACAGGGTTTGAGTGCAGAGAGAATAGTATGCAGGAAAGCTTCGGGCAGAAAGATTTAGGAACAGAAAATTTCAGAAAGAAGTTAAAGGGAGTATATATATAAGTATCGAGAGATATGAGCAGTTTTTCCAAAATTAAAACCGATCAGTTTTGATCGTAGATTTGTATTTTGCATCACACAAATAAAAGGTCCAGAATAAATGACCTTTGAGAATTTTGGAGGTGATGCGTGGGTGTCAGGATTTCGAAAGGTTTTGACCGCCTCAAAAGATTCCCCTTTTTGAAAAAGGTAATGATGAAAGCACTTTTTGAGAAGATTTAGACGGTGTTAAATTAATTACAACTGACACCTTATTTTGAAAAAGGTAATAAATCCCCAATTTTTCGTAAACAAAAAGATTTGATTGCCAATTTTCTAAAATAGTTTTTAGAAATTAGGGATTTATTAATTTTTTAAAAGATTTGATAGATAAAGTAGAATTTTAAAAAAAATCGATATAAAGATCATAGAAATACTTATCGAGATGCTGACGTGGCAAAAGCAGCTGATAAGAGCGATCCTTATGAAAATCTTTTCTGCTCATCTGGGTCTTTAATGTTAGCTGACATGGACCAGCTGAAGCAAAGTGGCCTTGTCTGACTTTCACAACTTACTCCTGTATCAAGTAAGACATAACAAGATGTAGAAAAGAAAGGAAAGAATAAGTAGACATACCAGATCAGCTGATGTGAGGATCAGCTGACTACTTCAGCAGAATAGTCCTCAGCTGGTTACCAGCTACCTACCCGTTTACCCAAAAACTTTCTTTATATAGAACTGCCCCTCCATCTATCATTCCTAACTCTGCTACTAATTCTCTGAAACTTACCTCTGCTAAGGGTTTGGTAAGAACATCTGCTCTCTGCTTCTCCGTATGAATCTTCTCCATCCTAATATCTCCTTTCTCAGCATGATCCCGAATAAAATGATGTCTTATGTCCACATGCTTGCATCTAGTATGGAGAACAGGATTCTGAGTAATGGCTATTGCACTTGTGCTATCACAGAAGATGGGTATCTCTTCTGTGATCACATGGTAGTCCTTCAGCTGTTGTCTGATCCAGAGCAGCTGAGAACAGCAACTACCAGCAGCCATGTACTCTGCCTCTGTTGTAGAAGTAGCTACTGAAGTCTGCTTTTTGGAGAACCAAGATATCAGCTTACTTCCCAGAAACTGACATGTGCCAGAGGTTGACTTCCTATCAATTTTGCAACCTCCATAGTCAGAGTCTGAGTACCCACTCAGCTGAAAGTTGTCATCAGCTGGGTACCAGAGGCCTAGATTGTAAGTACCCTTCAAATACTTTACAATCTTCTTTGCTGCTTCCAGATGAGATTTCTTAGGATTTGCCTGAAACCTTGCACACACCCCTACTGCAAAGCTGATATCAGGCCTGCTGGCAGTGAGATACAGCAGAGAACCAATAAGTCCCCTATATTGTGTCTGATCCACTTTCTCACCAGCCTCATCTGGATCCATGCTAAAATTTTCCATCATTGGAATCTTAGCTTCTCTGCTGCTACTGATTCCAAATTTTTCTATCAAATTCTTGGCATACTTAGCTTGGCTAATGAACGTTCCATTGGACATCTGTTTTACCTGCAATCCAAGGAAATAAGTCATCTCCCCCATCATGGACATTTCAAACTTGCTGGTCATCAGCTTGCTGAACTCATCACACATCAGTTTGTTGGGGGAGCCAAAGATGATATCATCCACATATATCTGCACTAAGAGAATATCATCTCCGTCTTCCTTTCTGAACAAGGTTTTGTCTATCTTCCCTTTACTGAATCCACTATCCAGTAGGAACTGTGATAGAGTATCATACCAAGCTCTAGGTGCCTGCTTTAGTCCATATAAAGCCTTCTGCAACCTATAAACCTTGTTCCCAATCTCAAATCCTGGTGGCTGTTCCACATAAACCTCTTCTGCCAAGATTCCATTCAGAAACGCTGACTTGACATCCATCTGATATACCTTGAACCCTTTGAAAACAGCGTAGGCCAGAAACAATCTAATGGCTTCTAGTCTTGCCACAGGAGCAAATGTCTCATCATAATCAATCCCCTCTTACTGTGAATATCCCTGAGCTACTAGCCTTGCCTTGTTTCTTACCGCTACATCATTTTCATCCTTTTTGTTCTTAAATACCCACTTAGTGCCTATGACCTTCTGATGTTTGGGCCTCTCTACTGGGGTCCAAACTTCTTGTCTTGCAAACTAATTTAGCTCCTCTTGCATAGCTACAATCCAGTTTGGGTCTTCAAGAGCTTCATGGATATTTTTGGGTTCTATCAGAGACACATAACAGCTGAAATGAGCACCCAAGTTTAGCTTTCTTCTGGTCTGAACACCTACACTTGGATCTCCTAGAATCTGTTCAGCTGGGAAATCAGACAACGTCTTCTTGCCCCTTTGAGGTGCCATAGTCTGCTCCTCTTGGGTCTTGTCTGAAATTCCCCCATGGTTAGTGTCAGGAGTCAATGTGCCATCACCTGATGCTGATGAGGCCTTATCAGCTGATTTGGGCTCATCATCTGAATCTGAGTCTGATTCTATCCTAGGTACTACTACCTTAATCAGATCTGGCTTATCTGACAGATTCAGCTGATCCACCTCTTCTGCTAGCTTCTCCTTGCTTTACTCATGAAAAGATTCATCAAATACAACATGGGGTGTCTCCTCCACACAGAGAGAGACTTTATTAAAGACTCTATAGGCTTTGCTACTTCCAGAATATCCTAAGAATATTCCTTCAGCAACCTTAGCATCAAAAGTTTTTAAATTAGTCTTTCCATTGTCATGGATGAAACACCTACACCCAAAAGTATGGACAGAGGAAAGGTTAGGAGTTTTACCTTTGTACATTTCATAAGGAGTCTTCCCATGTCTCTTGACTGGTAGACACCTATTTTTGATGAAGCAGGTAGTATTGATGGCTTCTGCCTAAAATCTTTGAGGAGTCTGATATTCAGCTAACATAGTCCTTGCTGCCTCCTTGAGGGTTCTGTTTCTCCTCTCAGCTAACCCATTCTGCTGAGGTGTTCTAGCAGCTGATGTCTCATGCTGAATACCATTATCCCTACAATAGTCAGAAACAACAGAGTTAAGAAACTCAGTACCTTTATCACTTCTAATTCTGACTACGCTGAGGTCCAGCTCCTTCTGAATCCTCTTGAACAACTCCAGCATCTTGACCATAATCTCATTCTTCTTGAACAAGAACACTACCCAAGTGAATCTTGTATAGTTATCAACAATCACCAGTGTGTACTTCCTTCCATTGAAACTAAGAGGTGAGACCGGTCCAAACAAATCCATATGAAGCAGCTGGAGTGCTTTTGTTGTTGAAGTACTCTGCACATCTTTGAATGAGGCTTTAGTCTGCTTCCCTTTCTGACAGGCATCACACTTCTGCTCAGATGCAAACACCTCATTTGGTAGACCTCTGACTAGACCCTTCCTTGCAACCTTGTTGAGAGTCTTGAAGTTCAGATGACCTAACCTCTTGTGCCAGAGCCAGCTGATCTCTGATGAGCTTTTAGCAACCAAACATGAGTCAGCTGGAGAGCTTGCAAAATCTGCAAGATACATATTACCTCTTCTGAGGCCAGTTAGTAGCACCTGCTCATTTAAATCATTAATAACAAGACAAGAGTTCTTAGAAAATCTTACTGAGTATCCCTTGTCACAGAATTGGGATACAGACAGAAGATTGTGCATGAGCCCTTCTACATAGTAGACTTCTTCAACTCTTATTCCTTTGATCAGCAGGGTGCCTACTCCTCTGGTGACTCAAAAATTGTTGTCACCGAACACAACTCTAGGCCCATCCAGCGTTACAAAGTTCTGGAGAAGATGCTTCTCAAAGGTCATGTGCTTCGAGCAACCACTATCAATGTACCAGACATGGCCTTTGGCTTCCCCTCTTTCTATAGGGCTAGAGTTAACCTGAAATTAAAACTCAGGTTTTAGGTACCCTATCTTTAGGTCCTGATTGGTTAGTATCGACTTTCTGGATCCACAGGTAGAGATCATCCTTATGAGGTTTAGGAGATCTCAACCTTCTACCATATTTGTCCACAAAAATCATCTCCCTCAGAGGATCTTTTCTGGGGCGATGAGTGATAACAGCAGGTTTATAGGTGGGTTGCTCAAACGGATAATTTCGGCTTGAGCCTCCGAATGACTCATAAACTTTAGCCGGTGAAGGCTTGCCTACTTTGGTTACATTAAAAGTAACCCAGGGCTGAGGTCTGTTTCGCTTGGGTTTACTCTGCTGAGATGAACCAGGCTTATCATTCCTCTGCTGATTCTGCTGAGGTCTCCTTGTCTTAGCTAAGCTATGACTTGGATTCCTCTTCTGATCTCGAGACTTCTGAGCTTTGGACTTATGTTGGTTGTCAGCAGGCTTCTGAGTTTGAGTACTCTTCTGCTCTGTTGAAACCTTTTGATCACCAGCAGACTTCTGAGCTTTGGAGCTCTTCTGTCCAGCTGGGACCTTTTCTATCCCTCTGCTCTTCTGCCCTTCTGATCCAGATGCAGGCTCAGCTGGCCCTTTACCCTTTCAAGGATCCCTAATTAATCCACTGTCACCTTTATTCTTCTTTTGTGGTTTGGGTTTGGGATAACCAAGACCCCTTTTATCATTCACAGTTTGTGAGGATTCAGCTATTTCAGACACGACATTCTTTGCCTTAGTCAGCTGATCCAATTTCAGCTGAAGCTGCTGTGAATTTTTGGTTATCAGTTCATTTTGCTTGAAGAGTTCATCGAACTTAGCTGTCAGCAGATTATGTTCTTCACTCAAGACAGTGTTCTCAGAAAGTAGCTTTTCTATCAGCTTCTCCTGTTCTTCACATTTTGCTATTAAGTCAGCAGACTTGTTAGCTTGTGAGTCATAGGGTATCACTGGTAGTCTAGCACTTTCCAGATCTCGTCTCAAGCTTGACACTTCAGCTTTCAGACTTGAGTTCTCCTCTTCCAGCTTAGAACAAACTTTTAAGGAGGATTGGAGAT
>JAPKLY010001522.1:0-41698 GCA_026898435.1 Prunella vulgaris | reverse complement strand
ATCTGACTCAGGCTGTGATTCAGTTTACCTGAATCATTTAAGACCAAGGCAAAAGGTTATTTATGCTATGGGACAAGAGACAAAGAGAATGTCAGTAAGACTCCATTAAGGCACACGTTCAGACTGAGTTATTAACAAGAGACTCAGAGCATTGAACGTACGAGGAAGGACGAATGTCTGAAGATCAACTAGCCGTTAAAAAGGAGAGCCAATGATCTTTCGCCACGTATGCACGGAGTCTGCGCAGCATTTAATGCGGCATTTAATGCGTCTCAAGAGCTGCAGGTGATGTGACAACTTGCCAGAATAAGCATGGCGGTTAGGTCAAACAGTATTTCTAGCCTGCAACTACTCTAAAATAGGAAAGATTTGATTTGATCTCCTCCAACGGATCTATTTTAAATCTTCCCTATAAATATGGAGAACCTTGCACCCATTCAAGGTGAACGGGAAATTTCCAAGAGAAAACTCTCAAGAATCCAAGCTCATAAAGCATACTATAAACAACACTTTGCAATTAAATTTCCCTAGTGTTGTAGTAGGATTCACTCTGTATTTGCTTAGATTGATAACTCTAATATTTAGCACTGTATTATATTGCTAGAGCTATCCTAGTTGGAAACAAGAATACCAAACCTCTCAAGGTGTGAGATAGGTTGGTTAGAAGGACTGGGACTTGTAAAACGCCCAGGGGTCAGTTCGTAAGAGAGGAAGTTGGCTACTCGTGTCCCTTGGCACGTAAAACCCAAGTTCCTATCCTCAGGGTTTTGGGGATAGCTTCCTGTTAAATCAGGTCGTGGACGTAGGAGTTGGTTATCTCCGAACCACGTTAAAAAGTCCCCTGCGTGCTGATTTACTGCTTTGTTCAGGATCATAACTGTCATCATATTAAACTGAACATACAACATTGTCTCTAACTTCAGGACTGAATCAATCATCCTGAATCTGAATACTGTGGACTCAGCCTTAACCACCTTTTACTAAGCAACTCAGAGAAAACGTTTTCAGAAACTAAAACGAGTAGAATCTAAGGGCTCACTTTCCGCACGTACTCTGGCTCACTGAGATAGTAGTCCAACTGACTCGCTTCCAAGCAGTCAGTAGGATTGTTATCTCTACTGAGCTTCCGAGAACTTTACTCACACTCAGTTTATCTGACTCGTTACTGAACCGTCCCTGCTGCCCCCGTGGACCTTCAGCATACTGAGTACTTCAGGGAATCCTGACTGAGTGCATAAGAGCATTTTTCTGAGTCTTTCAGAAAAATCTGACATCAGTGTATTCCCCCCCCCATACACTGATTTAACTCGTTTCGGGACCAACAGTCAGAAAGTTAATGAAAGAGTTGAGTAATCTGCCGCCAATGCTTCCTGATTTCCACCCAGTCTATCTTCCCACTCTCATCAGTTGGAGTTGGAAGATACTCAATCTCAGGCAACTCTGGTTGAACCTCTACCTTAAGCATTTCTTCTGTGATAGCTCTGAAGAACTTAGGAAAAGTCTCCTTCAACCAGTCTCTGAACTCAGCATTTTTCTCTCTTTCTCCTCTGGTATCTTCTCCTCTGAGGACATAGAAGTGAATCATGGTTTTGGCTTTAATAGTTTTCCAGAGATCCATCAGCTCATCAGACAATAGGTTGTAGAACATGTCAATTGGTCCATCAACTAGAGGCTCATTTGGATCTCGGATGAACTTTCCACTCCTAGTCCTGCTGCCTTGAGCGACTGCCTTCCCCTTCTTCTTCAGCTTCCTTTGATATCTCCTCTCAAGCTCATCATTCATCTCTCTCTCCTGCCTCTTCCTCCTCTGCTCAGAAGTTTCCTTCTTAGCTAGCTGCAACTCCTTAGCCAGCTTCTCATCCAATTCAGCGTTCATAATTCTTTTCTTCTTTTCCCTTTCTTCAGCAACAACCTCTTGCTTCTGCAATGCCTCGGCCATTTTCTGATCTCTCAGCTCCTGAGTCTTCTGAGCAGCCATCTTCCTGGTGTTGATGTAATCTTCAACATTTTCTATCCTAGCAGATAGAACCCCTTGATTATCCACCAGAAGAGCTCTCAGAGAGGCCATCTCAGCTTGCAACGCAGCAATAGCAGCTGAGTTCTTCACTTCCCCCTTTTTGATATCATCAATAACTGTAGCAGAGGGTAGAGAAGTAGGAAGGTTGTCCACAACAGCTTTAAGGTCCTCCTGACCGTGTTTGCACTCAGCAATTTGTCCTTCCAACCTTTCGGAGACCAATCTGAATCTCTCAGACTCAGCAGCAAGTGAAGCAGATGCATCATCATTGAAAGCCCTGGCAGTTGCCTTGAAGTTCTGGAGAGTATTGAAGAATTCAATCCGGGTAGCATACAAGCTGTTCTCCACAGCTTCCTTCAGCTTGTTGCGATGGCCCAGCAGGACTTGATGAACTTGCTTTTCAATCATAGAGGGGGCAGCAGACTTGGCAGCCAGAAGAGTAGCTTTGACATCCCTGATATGGTCATCAAAGTAGTCTTTCAACTGATCGAAAAGTGCAGGAGTTACCTGATCAGCAGGGGAGATATCAAAGCGTGCTGGTGGAGGAATAAATTCAGTCTCTGCTGTTTCAGGGCAATCCAGTGCCACCCCATCCTTGAGCAATAGAGCTCGAGCCACCTTCCTCAGCCCTTCAGGGGACGTCAACTGAGATGGAGCCTTAACCTCCAAGGCCTCAATCAAAATTTCCTCCCATTCAGTAAATGCTGCCTCTCCCATCTCCTTTATTAGGGCCAGGAAGAAGGTGACTGGCCCTTCTCTTGCTTGCGCCCACACAAGCCCATCAGCAAGTATGTCCTGGTAGGCTGGATAAGGGTTGAGTTCAGGAATGTAGAGGGAAAGGTGGGCAAGGGCAGATATAATCATCCCTCATTCAAGAGGCCTCTTTGAACGATGGTGAGATAGGCGAGCTTGTTTAGCCATTTCTGAGGGGGAGTTGGGGTTATCAAGGTTGATAGGTTTAGGGTGAGAGGGTTTGGGGATAGCTGAAGGCTCACCAGAGGTAGCTATCTCCTCTGGCTCATTTCCGATTGGAATTTGTGAAGGTGTGGGATCAGCTGGGGTGGTGGAATGTAGGGAAGGATCAGAGAGGGGAGTAGGTGAAGCTGACCTAATAGGTGAGGCAGCTAAAGGTGTCTCTGCTGATGGAGCATCTCCAGAGGAATGTAGCACTTCAGTCTCAGCAACTGAGGGCTCAGCTGATTCCCTCTCCTCTGACTCTTCTTTCTCTCCATCAGAGCCAGACTCAGAATCCTCATCTGATTCACCCTTCTCAGCTGATTCCTCACCAGCCTGCTCTTCTTCTTCATCAGAAGACTCGTAAACCAGCAGGGTAGCCCTTCCTGCTGAAGATTGCTTCTTCTTCAAACTGCTCAGCACAGCAGTATCATCCTCCTCATCTGAATCAAAGGAGAGCTTCCTTTGAACTGGAGTGGTTTCTTTCTTAGATTTCTTCATTTTATCCCCTCCAGCAGGCTTTGAAGCCTTCCTCTTCTGCTTCTTCCCATGACCAGTAGAAGGACCAGGGGCAGCAGCTGCAGGATCAGCTATGGAGTCTGAATCTGCTGGCCCAATAACGTCCAAGTTACTTCCCCTCAAGAACTTGGTGTGGTTATACTCAACAACCCATTCCTCATCCCACTCATGCTGGGGCAGCAGATGATCCAGGATGATAGTGATCTTGGTGGCCATGGAGCACTTGGATTTGAAGCCATAAACCTGTTGTCCACCCACTTCCTTCGCAACACACCTCTTGGACTCCTGTTCCAGTCGGAACCATAGCAGACTCACCCAGTCTGCTTGCACCCCGTCAAGGATAGTGCGGGCCACGCTCAGGCGGAGTTTGGTAATGGCATCCAAACTCCCTTGTTCCGCCAAGATGACCTTGGTCACCACATCCATCAGGAACCGGAAACGCCTCCTCAGCATGGATTTCTTCAGATTCGTGGTGGTGTCCCTATGACTCTTCCTAGCCATTAACTTAATAGTTTCCAGGTAGTCGGCTTCTTTATATTTGTGAGGTTGGACACCAGTGGAGGATAGACCAAAGATATCAGCAACAGCATCTTTGGAGATAACAACAGCTACTTCATCAACCAAGGAGCCGATGGAGTTTGGACTGAACTGGGCCTTGAGAAGGAATTGGAAGGCATAGAAGTTTAGGGTTTTATTGTCAGGGGGGTCATGGAGATGAAGGTTCGGAGATTTTGATGTTGGAGAAGGTTTAGGATTTCTCTAATTTCAGGAATCCTAGTCGTGTCGAAATTGACACACATCTTCGCATACATCTTTTCTTTGTAAAGTTTTTGCATTGCCTTAGATGCCATACCATCAAAACAGAGATTGAGTGCAGAGAGAATAGTATGCAGGAATACTTTGGGCAGAAAGATTTAGGAGCAGAAGTTTTCAGAAAGAAGTTAAAAGGGTATATATAAGTATCGAGAGATATGAGCAGTTTTTCCAAAATTAAAACTGATCAGTTTTGATCGTAGATTTGTATCTTGCATCACACAAATCAAAGGTCCAGAATAAATGACCTTTGAGAATTTTGGAGGTGATGCGTTGGTGTCAGGATTTCGAAAGGTTTTGACCGCCTCAAAAGATTCGCCTTTTTGAAAAAAAATAATGATGAAAGCGCTTTTTGAGAAGATTTAGGCGGTGTTAAATTAATTACAACTGACACCTTATTTTGAAAAAGGTAATAAATCCCCGATTTTTCGAAAGAGAAAAGATTTGATTGCCAATTTTCTAATATAATTTTAGAAATTAGAGATTTATTAATTTTTGAAAAGATTTGATAGATAAAATAAAATTTTAAAAACCGACATAAAGATCATAGAAATACTTATCGGGAAGCTGACGTGGAAAAGTCAGCTGATAAGAGCGATCCTCATGAAAATCTTTTCTGCTCATCTGGGTCTTTAATGTCAGCTGTCATGGACCAGCTGAAGCAAAGTAACCTTGTCTGACTTTCATAACTTATCCCTGTATCAAGTTAGACATAACAAGATAGAGAAAAGAAAGGAAAGAATAAGTAGACATACCAGATCAGCTGATGTGAGGATCAGCTGATTACTTCAGCAGAATAGCCCTCAGCTGGGTACCAGCTGAATACCCGTTTACCCAAAAACTTTCTTTCTAAAGAACTGCTCCTCCATCTATCATTCCTAACTCTGCTACTAATTCTCTGAATCTTGCCTCTACTAAGGGTTTGGTAAGCACATCTGCTCTCTGCTTCTCCGTATGAATCTTCTCCATCCAGATATCTCCCTTCTCAGCATGATCCCGAAGAAAATGATGTCTTATGTCCACATGCTTGCATCTAGTATGGAGAACACGATTCTGAGTAATGGCTATTGCACTTGTGCTATCACAGAAGATGGGTATCCCTTCTGTGATCACATGGTAGTCCCTCAGCTGTTGTCTGATCCAGAGTAGCTGAGAACAGCAACTACCAGCAACCATGTACTCTGCCTCTGTTGTAGAAGTAGCTACTGAAGTCTGCTTCTTGGAGAACCAAGATATCAGCTTACTTCCCAGAAACTGACATGTGCCAGAGGTTGATTTCCTATCTTGCACCCTCCATAGTCAGAGTCTGAGTACCCACTCAGCTGAAAGTTGTCATCAGCTGGGTACTAGAGGCCTAGATTGTAAGTACCCTTCAAATACTTTACAATCTTCTTTGCTGCTTCCAAATGAGATTTCTTAGGATTTGCCTGAAACCTTGCACACACCCCAACTGCAAAGCTGATATCAGGTCTGCTGGCAGTGAGATACAGCAGAGAACCAATAAGTCCCCTATATTGTGTCTGATCCACTCTCTCACCAGCCTCATCTGGATCCATGCTAAAGTTTGCCATCATTGGAATCTTAGCTTCTCTGCTGCTACTGATTCCAAACTTTTCTATCAAATTCTTGGCATACTTAGCTTGGCTAATGAAAGTTCCATTGGACATCTGCTTCACCTGCAGTCCAAGGAAATATGTCATCTCCCCCATCATGGACATTTCAAACTTGCTGGTCATCAGCTTGCTGAACTCATCACACATCAGCTTGTTGGGGGAGCCAAAGATGATATCATCCACATAGATCTGCACTAAGAGGATATCATCTCCGTCTTCCTTTCTGAACAAGGTTTTGTCTATCTTTCCTTTACTGAATCCACTATCCAGTAGGAACTGTGATAGAGTATCATACCAGGCTCTAGGTGCCTGCTTTAGTCCATATAAAGCTTTCTGCAACCTGTAAACCTTGTTCCCAATCTCAAATCCTGGTGGCTGTTCCACATAAACCTCTTCTGCCAGGATTCCATTCAGAAACACTGACTTGACATCCATCTGATATACCTTGAACCATTTGAAAACAGAGTAGGCCAGAAACAATCTAATGGCTTCTAGTCTTGCCACATGAGCAAATGTCTCATCATAGTCAATCCCCTCTGACTGTGAATACCCCTGGGCTACTAGCCTTGCCTTGTTTCTAACCACTACATCATTTTCATCCTTTTTGCTCTTAAATACCCACTTAGTGCCTATGACCTTCTGATGTTTGGACCTCTCCACTAGAGTCCAAACTTCTTGTCTTGCAAACTGATTTAGCTCCTCTTGCATAGCTACAATCCAGTTTGGGTCTTCAAGAGCTTCATGGATATTTTTGGGTTCTATCAGAGACACATAACAGCTGAATTGAGCACCCAAGTTTAGCTTTCTTCTGGTCTGAACACCTACACTTGGATCTCCTAGAATCTGTTCAGCTGGGAAATCAGACAATGTCTTCTTGCCCCTTTGAGGTGCCATAGTCTGCTCCTCTTGGGTCTTGTCTGATATTCCCCCTTGGTTAGTGTCAGGAGTCAAAGTGCCATCATCTGGTGCTGATGAGGACTTATCAGCTGATTTGGGCTCATCATCTGAATCTGAATCTGATTCTATCCTAGGTACTACTACCTTAATCAGATCTGGCTTATCTGACAGATTCAGCTGATCCACCTTTTCTGCTAGCTTCTCCTTGCTGTACTCATGAAAAGATTCATCAAATACAACATGGGGTGTCTCCTCCACACAGAGAGAGACTTTATTAAAGACTCTATAGGCCTTGCTACTTCCAGAATATCCTAAGAATATTCCTTCAGCAACCTTAGCATCAAATGACTTTAACTTAGTCTTTCCATTGTCATGGATGAAACACCTACACCCAAAAGTATGGACAGAGGAAAGGTTAGGAGTTTTACCTTTGTACATTTCATAAGGAGTCTTCCCATGTCTCTTGACTGGTAGACACCTATTTTGGATGAAGCAAGCAGTGTTGATGGCTTCTGCCCAAAACCTTTGAGGAGTCTGATATTCAGCTAACATAGTCCTTGCTGCCTCCTTGAGGGTTCTGTTTCTCCTCTCAGCTAACCCATTTTGCTGAGATGTTCTGGCAGCTGATGTCTCATGCTGAATACCATTATCCCTGCAATAGTCAGAAACAATAGAGTTAAGACACTGAGTACCTTTATCACTTCTGATTCTGACTATGCTGTGATCCAGCTCCTTCTGAATCCTCTTGCATCTTGACCATAGTCTCATTCTTCTTGAACAAGAACACTACCCAAGTGAATCTTGTATAGTCATCAACAATCACCAGTGTGTACTTCCTTCCACTGAAACTAAGAGGTGAGACAGGTCCAAACAAGTCCATATGAAGCAGCTGGAGTGCTTTTGTTGTTTCAGTACTCTGCACATCTTTGAATGAGGCTTTAGTCTGTTTTCCTTTCTGACAGGCATCAAACTTCTGCTCAGATGCAAACACCTCATTTGGTAGACCTCTGACTAGGCCCTTCCTCGCAACCTTGTTGAGAGTCTTGAAGTTCAGATGACCTAACCTCTTGTGCCAGAGCCAGCTGATCTCTGATGAGCTTTTAGCAACCAAACATGAGTCAGCTGGACAGCTTGCAAAATCTGCAAGATACATATTACCTCTTCTCAGGCCAGTTAGTAGCACCTGCTCATTTAAATCATTAATAACAAGATAAGAGTTCTTAGAGAATCTTACTGAATATCCCTTGTCACAGAATTGGGATACAGACAGAAGATTATGCATGAGCCCTTCTACATAGTAGACTTCTTCAACTCTTGTTCCTTTGATCAGTAGGGTGCCTACTCCTCTGGTGACTCCAAAATTGTTGTCACCGAACACAACTCTAGGCCCATCCAGCGTTACAAAGTTCTGGAGAAGATGCTTCTCAAAGGTCATGTGCTTCGAGCAACCGCTATCAATGTACCAGACATGGCCCTTGGCTTCTCCTCTTTCTATAGGGCTAGAGTTTACCTGAAATTAAAACTCAGGCTTTAGGTACCCTATCTTTGGGTCCTGATTGGTTAGTATCGACTTTCTGGATCCACAGGTAGAGATCATCCTTATGAGGTTTAGGGGATCTCAACCTTCTACCATATTTGTCCACAAAAATCATCTCCCTCAGAGGATCTTTTCTGGGGCGATGAGTGATAACAGCAGGTTTGTAGGTGGGTTGCTCTAAAGGATAATTTCGGCTTGAGCCTCCGAATGACTCATAAACTTTAGCCGGTGAAGGCTTGCCTACTTTGGTTACATTAAAAGTAACCCAGGGCTGAGGTCTGTTTCACTTGGGTTTACTCTGCTGAGATGACCCAGGCTTATCATTCCTCTGCTGATTCTGCTGAGGTCTCCTTTTCTTAGCTGAGCTATGACTTGGATTCCTCTTCTGATCTCGAGGCTTCTGAGCTTTGGACTTATGTTAGTTGTCAGCAGGCTTCTGAGTTTCAGTACTCTTCTGCTCTGCTGAAACCTTTTGATCACCAGCAGACTTCTGACCTCTGGAGCTCTTCTGTCCAGCTGGGACCTTTTCTGTCCCTCTGCTCTTTTACCCTTCTGATCCAGATGCAGGCTCAGCTAGCCCTTTACCCTTTCGAGGATCCCTAATTAATCCACTGTCACCTTACTTCTTCTTTTGTGGTTTGGGTTTGGGATAACCAAGACCCCTTTTATCATTCACAGTTTGTGAGGACTCAGCTATTTCAGACACGACATTTTTTGCCTTAGTCGGCTGATCCACTTTCAGCTGAAGCTGCTGTGAATTTTTGGTTATCAGTTCATTCTGCTTGAAGAGTTCATCGAACTTAGCTGTCAGCAGATTATGTTCTTCACTTAAGACAGTGTTCTCAGAAAGTAGCTTTTCTATCAGCTTCTCCTGTTCCTCACATTTTGCTATTAAGTCAGCAGACTTGTTAGCTTGTGAGTCATAGGATATCACTGGTAGTCTAGCACTTTCCAGATCTTGTCTCAAGCTTAAAACTTCAGCTTTCAGACTTGAGTTCTCCTCTTCCAGCTTAGAACAGACTTTTAAGGAGGATTGGAGATCAGATAACAACTTGTGTATATCTGACTCCATAGAATAGGTAGAGGAGCAAGATGAGCTAACAGAGGGGGTAGGAGAATTTACCTCTTCTACCTTAGCCATGAGGTAAATATCATCCTCTGATTCAAAATCAGATGAGGATGGGGATGAGCTGATGTCCTGCTTCTCCTCCTCTGCCAGCAGAGCTCTCTTGTCAGCGAACCTGCGATCTCTCTTGATCCTCTTCTCTTCTCTCTCCCTTGGGGCAAGCTGAGGGCAATCATAACTAAGATGTCCCGGCTTGTTGCAAGTGAAACAAACACCATCTCCTCCTCTTCTGAGACTTGGTTCCCTCCTTCTCTCTGGAGACTTGTATCTGGTCTCCTGTTCATCTGAAGGTCTTCTGACATCAGATGATTTCTGGTATCTTCTGGAAGAATCACTCTTATTCTTCTTCCAATGAGATCTATACTTCTGGAACTTGTTTGATATCTTGTCAAACTTCTTGGTCAATAAAGCAAGTTGATCCTTTAAGCTCATGTCCTCTGGAGCAGAGGACTTCTCTTGACTATCAGCTGCAGCAGAGAAAGCAACATTCTTTGTGACTGATGAAGTTGGAGTCTCATCTTCTTGATCTTCTTCTTGGATATCGAACTCATGTGCCTTCAGATGAGATTGCAGTGTATGATGACTCATCTCAGATAAATTCTTTGTCTCTTTAATTACTGTCACCTTCACTCTCCCTCTTGGAGTAAGAGATCTAAAAATTTTGGTATTAATCTCTTTCTCCGAGTAATTCTTTCCTAAGGAGCTTGCCTTATTCAGTATGTTTGTCAGCCTCATATCTAGCTGATCAATGGTTTCATCAGCTTTCATTTTAAATGTGTCAAAGGTATGTAGAACAGCTTGAAACTTGTTCTCTTTGATTTGATCTGTCCCTTCACACATCAAGGAGAGTTTCTCCCACATCTCCTTAGCGGTTTTGCACGTCTTGATTTTCTCTATATATTCTTTGGAGAGTGTCTCAATGATTTCTGTTCTGGCCACTTGATCGAGATTGAAGAATTTCCTTTCAGCATCGTTTAGTTCACTCTTCTTCTTCTCTGTCTTCCTTCTTTCACTGATATCAGCTTCTGGAGTCTTGCCATCACTTACTCCTTCCCAGAAGAACTTGATTGGCCCTTCCTCCAGAACATCTAACATCCGATCATGAATGGCTCCAAGGTGATTCTCCATTCTGAATTTCCAGTAATCATAATCCTCAATGGAGAATTTAGGTAACTTCCTTATCTTGGATCCACTCTTTTTGTAGGAAGACATATCTGCAAGTGATTCGAAAAAAGGCACACAAAATTTTCTAAAAACAGATTTTTAGGGATATGTCCAGGTGACCACCAAAAGCTTTCTCAGGCTGTGGTCTTTTGGCCACATAGCTCTGATACCACTTGTTGGTCCCAAAGGTAGGTTTTTAGGGAAGAATACCTTTGAACAAGTCTAGAAGGGGGGGGTTGAATAGACTTGTAAGTATTCAAAAACCTTTTTCAAATTATTCGGCTTATTCAGAAAACCAGCAGACTACTTGAGGTAGTCTGATTTTGAAAGTAGTGCGCTGTGAATAGTGTGGAAATGTTTTTTTTTAATGAAAATCGGCTTTTAGGTGATGTGCACAAATAAGAATAAAAAGAAAACGAAGAAACACAGGGGATTTATAGTGGTTCGGACCAACTGTCCTACATCCACTCTCCTCAATCCAACTTGGACTTGAGGGGCTCTCCACTAACTCACTTACTTACACAGTTTGAGAGTACTACTCTCTTTACAACTTGTCAATGCTATAATTGCAATTGACTTCTCACAGCTTCTATAAAGCTTTTACAAAGGATAAGTATGAATGGTGTTTTTTAGCGTAAGTGATAATTCTGACAGAGTATTGGCTAGCTTAGTATGCGTGTGAATCCAATACTGAAATTATCACTATTACTCTAATTTATAGGGTTAAATAACTAGCCGTTGGAATGAACTAGAAATCTGAGATCCTATAATCTCGTATTCAATCAATCATTGTGATTGATTGAATTTCCTTCTTGATTCCCGTCAATCTTCGTGATCTTCAATCAATCGAGTTTGTCCCCTTGATTGATTGATCTTCTATTCTGGAAATCTTCCTTTTATGTCGCAAGTCAACCCTTAAAATTTATTCCGAAGAATCTGGGCCGAGCACAAAACCTCAGCTGATCTGTCTCCTCAGCTGGTGTATCAGTCTGCTGATACTTGGACCTCAACTGATGTGCAAGTCTGCTGGTGTGCACCTCAGCTGGTCTTCTTTACTTCATCTGAATACGTCTTTTATCCATGGTCCTTGTCTTGTCTGCGACGTGCTCTCAGCTGATCAGCTAATCTTCTGATATCAGCTGATCTGCTCTTCAGCTATCGGCTGATGTTAACTTCTCTGATGATCTGCTCTCGATGCTCCAGTGTCAGCTGCTTTAAATCTTCTGTCTTCTAAAATCGGCTAAGTCCACAAGGTCTCAGTTGGTCTTCTCTTCAATGATAGCTTCGGATCTACTAGGAAGCAAGGTAGATTCCCCCTCACTTGAACCTATCTAATCCTAACTACTCATCAGCTGACTAACATGCTCAGCTGGTCCTATTACAAGCTGATTGGTTTATTATATCATCAAAACATCTAACATAGATATCCTAACATGTAATTAGGAAAACCTTTGCACCTTAATGAGGCCTTGCCTAATTGATTATCCAATTGATCATTTCATGATTAAGTGATATGAATACCATATGAAACATAGGATAGTACACTAATGCATGTTCTCTCCACTTGCTCACTTTTGCAAAAAGGTCATAGGTAGTTTACTATTCTTGACAAGCTTAGTAGATAAGAAATCATTCCCCTTCTATTATTATTTGAGTTTCGAATTATAAACAACAATCATACTTTGCAATCTCCCATCTCACTATTTTCGATATTAAACTTTGTTACCTTGCTACTCCTACTACAACCACGTGGACTTGCGTGTGACACATTTTAGGCAAACAAATTTTTGGCGCCGTTGCAGGGGAGACGGCTAGTTGTGGGGTTTGTTTGTTGTTCTTTTTTTTTTTTTTTTTTTTTTATACTATTCTTGTGAGTGTTGATACTTGCTAATTCTTGCAGGATTGTGCAAAATTGAGATGGACGGATACAACTACTCCTCGTATCCTCTACAATATACTCATCCTTCTACATCTTACACATATCAACCTGACACCTACTCAAACGAAGACTACATCTCATAACCACCTACCTTCTACATCCTATAATCAAGTAAATTCTAGTCACGTCAATGAAACACTACTTCTCATACTCAAGCAATTTGGTAACACAAGAAGGGAAGACTTGAGGCATTTTGAAGAGATGAATAAGAAGTTTGATGCAATTTATCGATGTCAAGGAGCTTCAATAAAGAAATTAGAGGTACGATTGGGACACATGTCAAGGCTATGTGGACAACGAGCTCGAGAATGTAAGTCTTACCTAATCCAAGCTCAATTTAGTGAAGAGTATAATGTTGTTGAATTGAGAAGTGGGAGAAGGTATGAAGGACCTAGAATGCCTACTTGTGATGATAATGTTGAAAAGGGGGTAGAAGAGGAAAGGGATGATGATATAGATGTTGGAGTTGGTATGGAATATTCTATTCCATTAGGTGAAGAAAATGGGAAGGAAGATGAGAGTATGGTGGAAGAAGGGATTGTGGAAGAGGGAGAGAAGGGTAGAATTGAAGTAGAGGAAAGATATATTCCTAAGTGGAAAAGAGCTAGAGAAGAAAGAGAGAAGAAGAATAAGGTGGAAGTAGATGAATGGGGGGGTACCCAAACCGTGGTGCCCGTTCCATATCCTCAACGGTTTGCTAAGAAGAAGCTTGATGATAAGTTTAGCAAATTCCTAGAAGTCTTCAAAAAGCTATACATTAACATCCCTTTCTATGAAGCTTCCAGCAAATGCCAAGTTATTCAAAGTTCATGAAAGACCTATTAGCCAAGAGAAGAAGAGTGGATGAGCCGGAAATGGTAAAGTTGACTAAGGAAAGTAGTGATGCCTTGAAAAGGAAGCTACCTCAAAAGGAGAAAGATCTGGGATACTTCACTATTGTTTGTTATCCCACTCTCGAATTTCAAGAGCTTAGATCAAGGACACTTGAAGGGGACATCCACAACTCTTCAATTGGCGGATGGCTCAACTACAATTCCTGATGGCTACATAGAAGATGTTCTTGTGAAGATCAAAGACTTCACTTTTCCGGTGGACTTCTACGTTCTTGACATGGATGAGGATAAGGACATTCCCCTTATTCTAGGAAGACCTTTCTTGGCAACCGCCCGTGCGGTGATTGATGTGTACAACGGAGAGTTGACCTTGAAGCTTGATGGTAATGAACTTCATTTCTCAATTCAAGATGCAATGAAGCATCCAAGGGAGAACTCTTCTTAGAACTCTATTGATGTGGTTGAACTTTGCATTCAAGAAGCTTTTGAGGATGCTCAAAATCCTTTCTTTACTTCTAATTATGAGATTCCTAACTATAATGAAGTAAATAAAATTGATTATTTTGATGATGATGTAGGAATTGAGGAAGAAAGGTCCATGGATATCAAAGTTGAGGAGATGCTCATGGAGATCTAGGAGGAGGAAAGTGCAACAAAGGAAGGAGACAAAGCCAGCAAGGACAAGAACGAAGAGGTGAGGATTGCATTGAAGCCTTTGCCCGACCACCTCAAGTATGCTTATCTTGATGACGACGAAAGGTGTCCGGTAATTGTATCATCTTCTCTCAATGATAGTGAACTTGCTAAATTGCTTGTTGTACTTAGAAAACATAAAACGGCTATAAGATGGACCGTAGATGATCTTAAGGGTGTTAATCCTTCTTTATGCATGCATAGAATACGTTTAGAGGAAAATTGTAAGCCATTGGTCCAACCTCAAAGGCGTGTTAATCCTATAATTCAAGAGGTAATTAAGAAAGAGGTCTTGAAATTGCTTGGTGCTAACATGATTTTCCCTATTAGTGATAGCCCTTGGGTTTCACCATTGCACGTTGTTTCTAAAAAGGGTGGCATGACTATAATAAAAATGGATAATAATGAAGTGATTGTTACAAGAGTTTCCACGGGTTGGTGTGTGTGCGTGGACTATAGGGAATTAAACAAAGCAACTTGTACGGACCAATTTCCTCTACCTTTTATGGACCAAATGCTAGACTGTTTGTGTGAATATAACTATTATTGCTTCCTTGATGGTTACTCCGACTACAATCAAATCATGATTGCACCGGAGGACCAAGAGAAGACAACTTGCACATGTGCCTATGGAACGTATGCTTTGAGACGCATGCCTTTTTGGCTATGCAATGCTCCGGCTACATTCCAAAGGTTGAGGATGTCGATCTTTCATGGTCTAATTGAGCAAATTATGGAAGTATTCATGGATGACTTTAGTGTTTTTGGTGATACTTATGATATCTGTTTGGCTAACCTTGAGAAAGTCTTGATTAGATGTGAAGAAGCTAGCTTGGTGCTCAATTGGGAAAAATGTCACTTTATGGTAAGTGAAGGTGTTGTTCTAGGTCATCATATCTCCTCCAAAGGGTTGCAAGTGGATCGTGCAAAGGTAGTGGCTATTGAGAACCTACCTCCACCTATAAACGAGAAGGGAGTAAGATCTTTCTTGGCTCATGTGGGTTTCTATCGTAGATTCATAAAAGATTTCTCTAAATTGTCAAAGCCTTTATCTAGATTGCTTGAGAAAGATGTTCCTTTCAAGTTTGATGATGTGTTTTTGAAATCTTTTAGGTTGCTAAAGGAGGCATTGGTGAGTGCACCCATTCTCATCAGACCTGATTAGAAGGAACCATTTATCCTCATGTGTGATGCTAGTGACTATGCGATGGGGGTGGTGTTTGGCCAACTAAGAGAGCAGAGATTCCATGCTATCTATTATGCCTCAAAGACCTTCTCATCTACCCAATTGAACTACACGACAATCGAGAGGGAGCTTTTAGACATTTTGTACGCCGTGGAGAAGTTTTGTCCTTATCTTGTGGGGACAAAGACTATTGTTTACACGGATCACTCAGCTATCAAGTTTTTGATGATAAATTAAGATTCAAAGCCTCGGTTGATACGTTGGGTGCTACTCTTGCAAGAGTTCGACTTGGAGATTAGAGATAAGAAGGGAAGCAAAAATGTTATAGCCGACCACTTGTCAAGACTAGTGAGAGGGGATGACACCTTGGAAGAGAAAGAAAAGATACTTGAGAGTTTCCCGGATGAGCAACTTTTATAAATGGAAGGAACAAAAATTTGGAAGATGGAGGATGAAGCGCCATGGTATGCCGATTTTGCCAACTTTTTGGCAAGTGGAGCAATTCCTTATGGAATGAACTCTAATGCAAGGAAGAGGTTTTACAAGGAGGTTCGTCATTACATTTGGGATGATCCCTATTTGTATCGTAGATGTGCGGATTCCATTATTAGGAGATGCATCTCGGATGAGGATATTGAGATTGTGCTCACCCATTACCACTCATTGCCTTGTGGAGGACATTTTGGCTCTACAAAAACGGCTCAAAAGGTATTCCAATGTGGTTTTTATTGGCCTTCCATTTTTAAAGATTGTCATATGTTTGTTGCTAGATGTGATAGATGCCAAAGAGTGGGGGCGTTATCAAGAAGAGATGAGATGCCCTTGAATGTTTTTCAAGAGGTAGAAGTGTTTGATGTATGGGGTATAGATTTTATGGGACCCTTCCATCATCTCATGGGTATCTTTACATTCTTTTGGCGGTTGATTATGTATCGAAGTGGGTGGAGGCGATCTCCACAAAGTTCAATGATGCAAGAGTTGTCATGGAGTTCTTGAGAAAGAGTATCTTTGCTAGTTTTGGTGTTCCTCAATCCTTGATTTGTGATGGAGGTAGGCAATTTGTGAATAGGGAGTTGGGAAATCTTCTTGTGAAGTATGATGTGATGCATAAGGTATCAACGGCCTATCACCCTCAAACTAATGGATTGGCGGAAGTGTCGAATCACCAAATCAAGCTCATCCTTGAGAAAACCGTGAGTTCTAATATGAAAGATTGAGCTCTTAAGTTAGACGATGCTCTTTGGGCATATCGGACGGCCTTCAAGACTCCCTTGAACCTTTCTCCCTATCAAATAGTCTATGGGAAGCCTTGTCAATTGCCCGTTGAACTCGAGCACAAGGCTTATTGGGCTACTAAGAAGTTAAATTTTGATGAGAAGTTGTGTGGGGAGAAGAGGCTTCAACAATTGCATGAATTAGATGAGTTTAGGGGTGAGGCTTATGAGAATGCCAAGATCTTTAAGGAAAAGACCATGGCATGATGCCAACATCAAAGAGAAGTTCTTAAGGTTCTTGATCTAGTACTTTTGTTTAACTCAAGACTCAAGTTATTTCCCGGGAAGTTGAAATCGAAGTGGAGCGAACCTTTCACAATCTCTAATTTCTTTGCAAGTGGTTGGTACGAGCTCATGAATGATAAGGGGGAACTTTTCTATGCAAATGGGCATCGTTTGAAGCTTTATCACAATTCAATGCCAAAAGAAGTGACAAACCATTTGAGGCTAGTTGATGTTGAGCCACCTTGATTTAAGCTTAAGAGTCGTCCGGCTAGGGGACATTAAATCCATGCGCTAGATGGGAGGCAACCCATCCATTTTATTTATTTTGTTTGTTTGCCAAAATTGTGTCACACGCAAGTGTACGTGGTCGTTGTTGTCGTGGCAAGTTAACCAAGTTAAATATCGAACACAGGGAAACGATGTGATATCAAGCAAGTATTGAATGTCTACAAAGGTGGATAGCTAGGAATGCAAGAAAAGATCATGTTTTCTATCTACTTCACAAAGCAAAGTAAAAGTTAACTATAACCTCAAAGAAGTGAGCAAAAGTGATGTGTGTGCATGGAAGCAATCCTACTATGGTTCCTTTAGTGTCCTATCCATCCTTGCATGCAAAAGTTCTCTTGGTGTCTTAGTCAAGCCAACTAGTGTCTAGATCTCTCTACAACACAAAGTAAGGGCTCTATTGGATGTCTAGATCTCTCTTCAACTTCCAACACTCCAATTAAGAGGTTTATGCTAATATGCAATTCTCATTGGTCATATAAGCAATATATCAAACACTTGGCATGGATAAAGTTCTTATAACTCAATTCTCATTTCATTGCTAAAACATATAAGCCATTCAATCCAATTAAACATCTCAAGCATTCATACAAGTCATTAATGAGAGAACTAATCCAACAAGATCACTAATTCATGCATAGGATTAACAAGAGACTAAATTCCCATAATATTCATACAACCATGCAACAAGGATATTAGCCCATGGCTAATTGGAAATGAAAAGCAACAATTAACATTCTAATCATCATGAATATTAACTAAAACAAGAGAATTAAAGGAAAACTTACCACAGGTAAAGATATTGAATACAATCTACAAACCTCCAAAAATGCTAAGTCTTGATCCAAAGCTCAAAATACAAAAATGAACCGCAGGAATGAAGCTCTAATCACTACAAGTATGTAGGAACAAACGGATCTAAAATCCGACGGACGGATCAAAAGTTTTGGAAGAAAGAAGATTGAGTCTAATTAAGAACCCACTAAGTAACTACCTAATTCTCTCTAAACTAATCTAAGAACTTGGAATAATGATGGAATGCTTGAAAATCTGATCCTTGAGGTATTTATAATGCCCACAATGTTTAGTCCAAAGTGCCCTTCATTAAACGCGTGAAAATACAAAAATAGCCCTGAAAATCCGAATTTCTGAGCTGCTGCCTATCACAAGCATAGGTGCTGCCTACCTAGGTCGGCACACAGGTCGCGCGAAGTGCAACGTTGCCTACCACAAGCATGGGTGCTGCCGATCAGAGTCGCGCATCCACGTGTGCAGTGAGATCTCGCTCGAGTCGGTGGGTGGGCACGCGACTTCAATGGACGTGCTGCCTAGCGAGGGGGTTCGGCTGCCGATCAAGACACTTAGTGTCGGTCGATGCGCGACTTCCTCGTTTTTGTCATATCTTGAGTTCTAGAAATCCGATTGACTCGATTCTTTTTGCGTTGCGACCCTCTCTTCAAGCTCTTCAACATGGGACATCAATTACACCAATTGTCTCTACTCCAGAATTTAGGTTTTTTCTCAAACTTGCTCGTTTCTTCACCTTCTTGCTCATTTTCACCTATAAACACAACTTTCTTACCAACAGGGGGTCAAATGCACAAAGCATATCATTTTAGGGTCTAATATGAACATAAGCACATCAAAACCATATAAAAATGGATGCAAAAAGATGCAATTATGACCCTAGTCACACCCCAAACTAGATTGTTGCTCGTCCTCGAGCAACGAAGCGATAAGATAGGGGAATAATTGTATCAATGAAGTATCAAGCACAAATTAAATGTCATGGAAGTATCACTCAATATCAAGCAAGTCTAGCATGCAATATCATTTAATCAACCATCAACAATGAAAAAATAAGCAAGATTTCAAATCAATGAGTCATAATACTCACAAGATAAGTGTTTAGCTCAACTCTCAAGTGTATAGGCTCACTCAATCATCACAACACATACACATACTACCATAAGCTTGGCTCAAGTCTACATTATCCACCACTTGATATGACAAATCATTCACACATCAATGAGGACTTTTAAAGGTTGTAGTGTTGGCTCTTTGGTAGGGAAGGAGCATATGGATAATAGTGATTAAGTATGATTAGTAAAGCATAGAAGGAATCATCATGTAGATCATATCTTCATGCAAATAGCAATCTCATTTTCATGCTCTTTCAAAATCACACTTTCAGAGAATCAATATTCTTCCCTTTTAACAAGTTGTGATCATACTCACATCACAAGAGTCAAACTTGACCAATTTTTTGCAAAAAGTCAACCTTTTCTAATTGCTTGCAAGCACTTGCTTTTGAACCTTCTTTTCATATCAATCCATGCATAGAATTTCTTTCCACCTTAACATCAATTTCTTCATCAAATCACCAATCTTCCTTCCTTCTTTACACTCTACTAATCATAAGGACAAGAGAGTTCCAAAAAGGAAGGAAAATGGCTTAAAGTGTGGTTAGCCAAATGAAAGGTTTATAAGCACAAAATGGTAAATAAAGGATTATACTATCAATGGTAGGCTTATATGGTATAGTGGCTCAATATTTATCAAAGAAATGCCTCAAATCATATCATGTGAAATCCTTATCTAATGTAGCCTCAAATAAGACTAAAGTTAAGTTCTAGAGTAACATGTATGTGTGTGGAACTCACATCAAAAAATGTCATCCGTTCAAGATTGAAACGGGCAAAATAAGCTCAAAACTCACGGGTAGTAGATGATCAAGACTCATATCATCTCAAAAATGCTCATATCAATGAAATCTCAAGAGTCATAGAATCAAAAGTATCAAAGATCAACAAGAATCAAAAGATAACTCCATTACACCTATCATGACTTTCAACTCATCCACACAACAATAAGCATATCCCATGCATTCACTACTCAAAAGCAAGCAACAATATGATAAAAATTAACAAGCAAAACAAGGCCTCATCAACACAATAGGCATCAAAGCATAGGAATACTTCCCAAAATCAATCTAAAAATAGCATTGCAATGAGATTTGCGAAACGAAGACACCCCCCAAACTTTTTTGGACCAAGAGTCTAAAAAGTTTGTCAAAGAGTGAAGAAAAGATCATGCAATGCACAAATCAAAGCACAATACCACAAGAATCAACAATTAAGCTCAAATAGCAATCTAAAATCAAGCAAACTAAACCTAAGAATGGAAGCACATATAGAGATAAGTGTAAAGACATACCTTGAGTTTGGATTAAGAATAGGAGAGTGACTTGCCACTTACAAGAAAATTTCCTTCTTGGAAAAGTAGGAAGAGAAATCTCCTCATCATACCTTTCTAGAGCTCACAAATCACATCAATTGTCATTGCAAATCAAAATTTGAAGAACGAACACACCCCCCCCCCAAACTTTTTCGGATCAAGGATCCTAAAAGTTTGGCAAAGAGTGATGAAAATAGGATTTGCAATAAATCAATGACCAATAAAAGCATATACAAGCTCAACTAAACCAACAAATCACCATATATTCCAAGAGGCTACACCCCCAAACTAGGATAAATCACATGCACCAACAAAGGTAATAGAATACACTACCTCATATCAATGTTCAAGAAATCCAAAACACATCCCTAAGCTTCAAATTCCTTCATTAAAACAACTAGCAAATAAAATAGCTAACTACCAAGCAAACAACAAAACAAGCAACATTTTTTAAGGATGGGTTGCCTCCCATCTAACGCTTGGATTTAACGTCTCCTAGCCGGACAACACCAATGTTAGCTAAATGGCCAAGGATAATTGGCATTACTCCCATTATACAACAATATCATAGCTATATGATCAAGGAAACATGTAGGATGTCTACCCCACACCCCTACTTTCCTTATCAATTTATACTTGTAAGCACAAGAAAATTCCTCTTTTCTTCTCCAAATACCAATCCACCCCCATCTCCTACTATCAAAGATTTTCAAGAGGATCTGCAATTCTAACTTATGATCAAATATGTCAAGAGGCAAGACAAAATCAATATGAACAATATTATCAATGTAAGCATAAGTGGAAGAGTTTAACGGTTTAGAAATGCTCATTTCTCCTTGAAGCTCATCTTCCACTTCATTTTGTTGTTCTTCCTCCATGAACCTCATGTCCATAGGTGAACACTCATCTACCTTTTCTTGATAATTATCTTTTTCTCCTCTTGAATCATCTCTTTCATTCTCCTCCATTTCTTGTTCTTTCACTTGATTTCTATCAAATCAAGCAAAAGAAGTAGAATCATAAATGTCCATATTAAGAGATTTAGAATGAATAGTGAAAGAAGTAGGTGTATAAGATCCTTTTTCATTGTAATGGAAGATTTCAAGAAATCTTCCTCATTCAAATCTTGATTCTCTTCAAGAAATCTATCAATTAGATCATATATGTCTTCTTTTTGTTCATCTTTATCTTTCTCTTCTTTTTCTACTTCTTCTTCCTTATACATGTGGGGAGGAGGAGGAAATGAATATGGACATGGGTAGTGAGAGAAATAAGGATAGGGATAATGGTATGGGTGGTGGTAGAAATGTTGAGGTGGTGGTTGATATGGGTAAGGTTGATATATGTAGGAATTAGGAGGATATGTATTTTGTGGAGAATACGAGTAGTGGTTGTATTCGCCTATCTTCAAGTAAGTTCACTCCTACAAAAATAAGCAAGTCTGGAGAAATTGAATACAATCTACAAACCTCCAAAAATGCTAAGTCTTGATCCAAAGCTCAAAATATAAAACGGATCTAAAATCACTACAAGTATGTAGGAACAAACGGATCTAAAATCGGATGGATCAAAAGTTATGGAAGAAAGAAGATTGAGTCTAATTAAGAACCCACGAAGTAACTACCTAATTCTCTCTCTAAACTAATCTAAGAACTTGGAATAATGATGGAATGCTTGAAAATCTGATCCTTGAGGTATTTATAGTGCCCACAATGTTTAGTCTAAAGTGCACTTCATTAAACACGCGAAAATACAAAAACAGCCCTGAAAATCTAAATTTCTGAACTGCTGCCTATCACAAGCATAGGTGCTGCCTACCTAGGTAGGCACCCAGGTCACGCGAAGTGCAACGCTGCCGACCACAAGCTTGGGTCCTGCCGATCAGAGTCGTGCATCCACGTGTATGGTGAGATCTCGTTCTAGTCATTGGGTGGGCGCGCAACTTCAATGGACGTGCTGCCTAGCGAGGGGGTTCGGCTGCCAATCAAGACACTTAGTGTTGGTCGATGCGCGACTTCCTCATTTTTGTCATATCTAGAGCTCTAGAACTTCGATTGACTCGATTCTTTTTACGTTGCGACCCTATCTTCAAGCTCTTCAACAAGGGACATAAATTTCACCAATTGGCTCAACTTCAGAATTTAGGACTTTTCTCAAACTTGCTCGTTTCTTCTCTGTCTTGCTCGTTTTCACCTATAAACACAACTTTCTAGCCAACAAGGGGTCAAATGCACAAAGTATATCATTTTAGCATCAAATATGAAAATAAGCACATCAAAACCATGTAAAAATGGATGCAAAAAGATGCAATTATGACCTTAATAAGTGTTGGATATTATTGTTTTTAGTTTGATGGATTGGTGTTTTTTATTTTGTAGGTGTCTATTGTCCAAGGGGTGCTCTCATAATATCATTGTTCCAAGGTTGAGGTATTGTATCTTATATCTTTGTGAAGTACTTGGTTGAGCCAAGTTTGGGGGTGCTATCACTTGGTATTTTGCTTAGTTTGCTTAGTTGGTTTGTATTGATGATGGATTTACTTGGATTTTATGATATTTTTATTGAGTAATATGCTTTGATTTAGACCATTGCATGATCTTTTCTTCACTTTTGCCAAACTTTTTAGACCCTTGATCCAAAAAAGTTTTTTTTTTTTTGGGGGGGGGGGGGGGGGTTCGTTTTGCAAATCTCATTGCAATGCTATGCTTATGTTGATTCTTAGTGTTCCTATGATGTTTTTGACCTTATGTTTATTTTAATACCTTATTTTACTTGTTATGATTGTCATATTGTTGCTAGTTTAGAGTAGTGTGGCATGAGATATGCTTATGATTGTATGGATGGTGTTGAGAGTTCATGTTAGATGTAGTGGACTTATTTCTTGATTCAAGTCTTGTTTAATTTGTGATGGATTCTATTATGCTTGATACTTTGATGATTTGAGCATGTTTGATATGATATGAGTCTTGATCAACTATTACCCGTGACGTTTGAGCCGTTTATGCCCGTTTAATTCTTGAACGGATGATATTCTTTGATGTGAGTTCCACACATGTGCATTATACTCTAGAACTTGGCTTTGGTCTTATTTGAGGCTACATTAGATGAAGATTTTGCATGATATGATTTGAGGCATTTCTTTGATCTATATTGAGCCACTTTGCCCTATGAGCCTACCATTGATATTATGATACATTGCTTACCATTTTGTGCCTATAGACCTTTCCTTTGGCTAACCATACTTTAAGCCATTTTCCTTCCTTTTTGGAACTCTCTTGTTCCTATGATTAGTAGAGTGAAAAGAAGGAATGAAGATTGGTGATTTGATGAAGAACTTGGTGGCCTTAGTTGAAAGATATTCAAAATATTCTATGCATGGATTGATGTGAAAAGAAGGTTCAAAGGCAAGTGCTTGCAAGCATGTGATAAAGGTTGACTTTTTACAAATATATGGTCAAGTTTGACTTTTGTTGTGAGTATGATCACAACTTTTTAAAAAGGGAAGAATGACCTTTAAAAGGTGTGATTTTGAAAGAGCGTGAAGAGTAAGTGCAACATTGCATGAAGATTTGAATTATCTCTACTTTGATTCCTTCTATGCTTTACTAATCATACTTAGTCACTTTTTATCCATATATTCCTTCCCTACCAAAGAGCCAATACTACAACCTTATTAAAGTCCTCATTGATGTGTGAACGATTTGTCATTTCAAGTGGTGGAGAACTTAGACTTGAGCCAAGCTTATGGTAGTATGTGTATGTGGTGGTATGATTGAGAGAACCTATACACTTTAGGGTTGAGTTATACACTTATCTTGTGAGGATCTTGATTCATTGATTTGATATCTTGCTTATTGATTCATAGTTGATGGCTGATTAGATGAGATTGCATTCTAGACTTGCTTGATATTGATTGATACTTTCATAGCATTTGACTTGTGCTTAATGCTTCATTGATACAATTATTCCCCTATCTTATCGCTTCGTTGCTCGAGGACGAGCAACAATCTAGTTTGAGGGTGTGATTAGGGTCATAATTGCATTATTTAGCATCTATTTTGTGTTATATTGATTGGTTTATGTTCACATTTGACCCTAAAATGGTATAAATTGTGTTATTGACCCATTGTTGGTAAGAAAGTGTGCTTTATAGGTGAAAACGAGCAAAAATGAGGAATTCCCAATTATAGGAGGTCAAATGATGGGATCCGAGATCCTACAGATGTTTATAATACTCAATCGGAGACCCTAGGAAGATCGGATGAGCCATGGGATCAAAAAATGCAAAATTCAAAAATCAGACGTTGAGAATACACTGTGATCGAGCACCTCATAGCTCATGATCGAGCATATTCATGCCCATGGTCGAGCAGAATTCACCTAGGCAAGTTGAGTCACTTCCGCTGGACCATGAGGTGAGAGCTGCTCCACCAAGCCATCCAAGCGCAACCACTAAGGCATCCGAGCACAGCTGCCGATTAGCACAATTTCGAGGGCATTTTCGTCCTTTCGCACCTTTAATGAGGGATATAATGGTCCAAGCCTAAGGGGTACTATAAATACTTGATACTTCAGACTTCCTAGAACATTCTTGACATCATCATTCACTCTCTTAGATTCTTAGAAGTTAGGGGAAGTTACCATTTGTGTTTATTAGATTTCTTCACACAATTTTGTTGATTACTTTTGATCCACCGCACGGATCATTGATCATTTTGTTCCTGCAGCCCATGACATTAAGAGCTACGTTTTGACCGATTGAAGTGTAATTTCCATTGGCGGATCATTTGGTAGATTTTTGAGGTAGTGAATAGTTTTCCCATTTCTCTTGTAATAGGTAAGAATTTACAATTTCTATTCAATTTCATTGATATAATGATTGTAGTTAGATTAATTGTACAATTGTTATCCAAATTAGCCATGGGCTAATACTCTTATGCATTGGTGTAGATTCCTATGGAGTAATATTGTGCTATTGTTGATCTTATGATTGTTATGAGATGTTGGATGATTGATTTTCTACATTGATGATATGCATGAATACTTGGTATGTTTAATTGATTGTTTGGGCCGTTAGGGAAGTAGCAATACATGAGAATTGAGCTCTTTCCCTTAATCCTCTTGTTATTAGGCCATGCATGCTAGGTGTTTGATGAAATTCCTAGGACAATGAGAATTTCTCTTAATGAATAGGCACTACAATTAGAGCTTTAATGTGTAATTAGGGAAACCTTTGCACCTTAAGGAGGCCTTGCCTAATTGGTTATCCAATTGATCATTGCATGATTAAGTGATATGAACACCATATGACAAATAGGATAGTACACTAATGCATGTTCTCTCCACTTGCACACTTTTGCAAAATGGTGATAGGTAGTTTACTATTCTTGACAAGCTTAGTAGATAAGAAACCATTCCCCTTTTATTGCTTATTTGAGTTTCAAATTATAAACAACAATCATACTTTGCAATCTCCCATCTCCCTGTGTTCGATATTAAACTTGGTTACCTTACTACTCCTACTACGACCACGTGTACTTGTGTGTGACACATTTTAGGCAAACATGATCCCAAGAGATGCTAGCAATGCAACAAGACAGGGCACTTTCAATATGACTGCCCTCAGATAAGTACTAAGGAGAGAAAGGAAAGGCAAGCCAAAAGGGGCAGAAGACTGGAAAGAAGGGAAATGGTGGCTGAAGATGAGCAAGTTGCAAGCTCATCTGAGGAAATGTTCACTGATAGTAGTGATGATGATCTTTGCCTCATGGCCAATGAGGAACCTGAGGTGCAATCCCAACTCTGGCAATTGATAGAACACTCACCTGAGCCTAGCTCAGAGTCAGCAAGGGACCTCAACCTTCAGTTCTCCTTAGAATAATTGATGGTTGACTACTCCAGGCTGCAAGAAGCATACCTCACTCTTGAGGAATAAAATAGGAAGCTAGCCACTGAAAATTCCAAGCTAGCTGAGTCTGAGAATGAGGCAGACCGTCCTTCAACATCGCAAACCATTGCCCTGACAAATGAAGTGGAGACACTCAAGAGTCAGATCAGTGCAAAGGATGAATTGATCAGGGGACTGACTAATGATCAGATCAGGCTAGCTAGTGAAAACAATGAGCTAGTGATCCAAGTCAAATCTCTAATCAGCAATGTAAATATGCTGAAAGAATCTGAGGATCATCTGCTGAGAAAGTTAGAGGCTCTGAATAAACCCTCTCTTGCTATAGAGGAAATTCTAAGCCTGCAAAATAGTTCAGACAGCAGACATAGGACAGGATTCTTCCCATACACATCCTCAGAAGGTCCTCTCAACAATGCATCTACTAGCAGTGGAGAGAGAGTGTTTGTAAGGTCCTCTGTGAATCTCAGAAGGACCCTTGATAAGGGAAAAAGGCCTGCTGAACCAACTAAGGATGTGATAGTGCCTAGTAGGCCTATAGAAAAGGCTAGAACAGCCTATGCACCTCTCAGGACAGACACCAAGAAGAATCAATTTCAAAGAAGGAATCAACCTTCAATAAACAAGTGGAGTAGTGTTCAGTACACCTATCCTCCACCAAGATCTTCTCCCAGGAGACAATCTAGGCAAAGGACAAACTGGCCTGAACCCACTGTCAGGGGAGTTGACAGAAGGGTTCATTATAGGGGACCTCCCTCATATATGCTCTATGAGAGGAACTATAACCTTCCTTATCAATAGCACTTCAGGCTAGCTGCACCAAGGTCCTCTAGGAACAGGAGGAATGTCAGGTCACCTATTCCGCAGAGGACCAACACTTATAGATAGTCAACTCCTAGGGCATCTAGGGAGCCCAGTATCTATGTAGATGTTTATGGTAGAAGAATCAGGCAGTCCAAAGTAATTAGGACTGTTAAGTAGATTTGGTTCCCAAAAGGTACAGCTAACCAAATAGGACCAAACACAAGATGGGTACCTAAGAATTAATATTTATGCAGGACTCTTTGGAATCTCAAGATGATTGGTACCTAGATGGTGGTTGCTCAAGGCATATGATAGGCAACCAAAGTCTCCTGATAAACTACAAGGAAAATAAAGGCCCACAGGTCACTTTTGGTGACAACTCCAAAGGAATCACAAAAGGTTATGGTACCCTGTTGATAGGGTCAGTCCAGGTAACAAATGTATCGTATGTCAGTAGACTGAAACATAACCTGCTATCTATAAGCCAATTTTGTGATAAAGACTATAATGTTGAGTTCTCAAGTAACCTGTGTTGTGTAAGAAATGCATCAAACACACAGGTACTACTAGCAGGGTCAAGGAAAGGAAATGTTTATCTTGCAGATTGGAGATAATGTCCAAAAGAGACCTGTCTCATTACCAAAACCTCAAGTGACCTGACCTGGCTATGGCACAGAAGACTCAAGTACTCAATAAGATATCAAGGCTGAGTCTAGTGGAAGGGATACCTAATGAGGTGTTCAACAAGGATCACATCTGCAAAGCTTGCCAAGAAGGGAAGAAAATTAAAGCCTCATTCAAGAGTAAAGCAAATCCCTCCACTGACAGGGTACTCCAACTACTACACATGGACCTATTTGGACCTGTTACACCAACCAGCAATGGAAGCAAATACACACTGGTGGTAGTTGATGACTTTTCCAGATTCACTTGGGTGATCTTCATGTCTAGCAAGAAGGAAACTCAACTCAGGCTACCTGAACTACTAAAGAAGATATCAAATGAAAAGTGTCTATCTATTGTCAAGATAAGATCTGATAAAGGTACTGAGTTTATTAATTCCATTATTACTGACTTTTGCAATAAGTTAGGTATATCCCATGAGACCTTAGCTGCAAGAACACCCCAACAAAATGGGATAGCTGAAAGAAGAAACAGGACACTAAAAGAGGCTGCCAGAACCATGCTTGCTGATGCACAAATTCCCAAAAGGTTCTGGGCTGAAGCCATTCATACAACCTACTACACTCAAAACAGGTCCATGATCACCAAAACTCAAGGTAAAACCCCCTATGAGCTATGAAATGGTAGGAAACCTCAGGTATCCTACTTACATATATTTGGTTGTATGTGTTTCATTCACAACAATGGGAAGAGGCAATTGAAAACCTTTGATACCAAATCTGATGATGGAATCTTCCTTGGATATTCCCAAATCAATAGAGCTTTCAAGGTACATAATCTCAGAACCCATGTGGTGGAAGAAACACACCATGTTGTCTTTAATGAATCTACTCTTGAGTCTAGGAAAGATCAGGCCATCAAGGATATCACTGATAAAATGACTAGCCTGACCTTGGATAAGTCCACTGACAAGTCAGTGGATGCATACCTTCCAACATGGGACAACCTAAGATCAGAGGAGTCAGGAGGTGGCACACAGATGACAAACCAACCTGAGAAAATCAATAATGATGGAAATGAGCTGAATAACACAATCCCAGCTCCTCAGGTAACATCTGTCAATGAAGAAGCTAGCCAAGCTGAGACAGACACTGAGCATAACATTCAAGGGGAAGCCAGACTAGACTGTGCTAATAACTTTGAAACAACCCTGAATGATGACTCAGGACTCCTTCCCTCTGCTCTCTCCCTGACTTACTTAATATTGCCCAATCTAGTGACTCAATCCCAAAAGAAGGGATATCCCCTGTGGATAACCCCACTGAGAGAGGACAATCCAAAAGAAGCTGGTTGATTGATCATCCAATCAATCAGATTATAGGAGATCCTAATCTTGGAGTCAAGACTAGAAGTTTTCATGGTGAAAATGCTTTTTTTTTCTATCAGCACAGGAACCCAAGACAATAGAGGAAGCATTAAAAGATCCTAACTGGATCATTGCCATAGAAGAAGAGCTCAATCAGTTTACAAGAAATCAAGTATGAGAGCTAGTCAAGAGGCCCAAGCATGCAAACATCATTGGAACCAAATGGGTCTTCAAAACAAGAAAGATGAAAATGATGTCATTGTCAAAAACAAAGCAAGGCTTGTGGCAATGGGGTACTCCCAAGTTGAAGGATTTGACTATGATGAAACATTTGCACCAGTAGCCAGATTAGAGGCTATCAGGCTATTCCTTGCATATGCTGCCCACAAGAAATTTAAGGTTTAACAAATGGATGTCAAAATTGCATTCCTCAATGGGGCCCTGAATGAAGAAGTCTATGTGGAACAACCCCCTGGGTTTGAGGAAGGCAACAAAGTCTATAAGCTTAGGAAAGCCTTATATGGCCTAAAACAAGCACTAAGAGCCTGGTATGACACCTTTTCACAGTTTCTCTTGGACCATTATTTCACTAAGGGGAGTGTTGACAGGACACTCTTTAGAATCACACATGGAGATGACATCCTCCTGGTTCAGATCTATGTGGATGATATCATCTTTGGATCACAAAATGAAGACCTATGCACAAGATTCTCACATCTCATGAAAGGAAAATTTGAGATGTCCGTGATGGGTGAGATGAATTTCTTCCTTGGATTGCAAGTCAGGCAATCCCCTGAAGGAATATTCATCAACCAAGCCAAGTACACAAGGGAGCTGATACAAAAGTTTGGTTACAGCTCAAGCAAGGTAGTCAGGGTACCTATGAATACCAACACAAAACTTGAACCTGATGAAGAAGGAGAAGCTTTGGATCAGACTACCTATAGAGGAATCATTGGATCTCTTCTATACCTCACAACAAGCAGGCCTGACATCACTTATGCAGTAGGGATTTGTGCAAGATATCAAGGGTAGTGTCAATATGGGACTTTGGTACCCCTCTGATGATAACTTTGAACTGACTGGCTACTCAGATGCTGACTATGGAGGATGCAAAATTGACAGGAAATCAGCCACATGAACCTGTCAGTTCCTTGGAAATAAACTGATTTCATGGTTTTCATAGAAGCAAAGTTCAGTAGCAACAAGCACTACTGAAGCTGAATATATGGAAGCTGGTAGTTGCTGTGCTCAAATCTAATGGATAAGGCAATAATTAACTGACTACAACATCCAGGCCAATGAAGTACCCATCTTCTGTGATAACAACAGTGCAATTGCAATATCACAGAACCCTGTACTTCACACAAGATGCAAGCATGTGGATATAAGGTATCACTTCATCAGAGATCATGTGGAAAAGAAAGATGTTTGTCTTGTGAAATTCCACACTAACAAACAAAGGGCTGACATACTCACAAAATCTGTGGCTGAAGCTAGGTTTCATGAGCTATCAGTGGAGTTAGGGTTACTTAATCCTGAATCAGAAAAATTGATCAGGCCACTCAAGTCAGGGTGGATCATTTATCAATATAACAGATTCATAAGTCACTAATCAAGGGGCAATGGTCAAATTAATATCAGTGGACTCAGCTGATAAAGTCCACTGATATCTTCAAGCCCTCTGATAACCAGTGGAATTCACTCCACTGATTGAAAAAGAAGTCCACTGAAAGTAACTGGACTGAGGAAAGCCCAGTGTCAACTCCACTGAGATATCCTCCGACTGACGGTTACTTTATTGGTAATCGTGCCTACGGTGCATTTAAAGTGATACTAAGTGTGCAGTAAAATCTCAGGAGGTGTATTTGAGAAGGTTTTCTCATGAAAATCCTCATTTTTAGTCGTCATCCTTTTAAATCCTAACCCTTGATCTAAACTCAACCCACTTTCCATTTTTGGTAATAATTACAAAATACATGGGAAGATAAAACACTTTATCTTCCAAATTATTACTTTCATCTCAAACATAGATCAATACATCTCAGATTAAATCTCCACCCTTGATTACTCATATAAATAACTTCCACCCTTAGCAGTTTTACCCACGATTTCACATTTCTCACAACTTCCAAACCTTATAACCCTTAACCCTTGTGTTCTTACATCCTATTTCCAAAATGTCTCCATCATACATTAACTTAAAAGAGCTTTCTAACAACAAAAACTTTTGGTATGAACCCATTGTCTGCTTCCACAACAAAAAAGCCCTAAATGATCCAAACCTTCACCATGTTAGAAAAGCCTTTCAGTATGTCAAAACTGCTGGACTCAGCAAGTTTTTGTCTAATGGTCCGAAGAAATCATATGACAGACAAGTACTAGAGTTCTTTGTCGAAATGGAGAAAAGTATCACTTCCATCAGGTCAACTGTGATGATGGAAAAGAGTGAGACTAAGAAGGACAAGAAGGGCCAAGTGGTTACTGTCCCTGTGATGAAGAGGCACAGGTTTGTGCTAAAGTAGGAGGATCTTCATGACTTTCTAGGGCTTCCAAGTGAGGGCTTGGACCCTAGCACATACATGGTTGGACAGGAGGAGGAATTCTTAGATACCATCACCAAGAAGAAGGAGCAGTATGTTCCCAATCTTAACAAGAAGTTGTTAAAGCTAGAATTTGAAGTTATGGCTGAGATTGTTGGGAAATGTATTTAGGCCAACCAAGGAAGCATTGAGCAAGTCAGCAAGATAAAGCTGAGGTTGATGGCTGCCATTGTTCACACCACTGAAAGAACAAGGTTCAACTGGCATGGATTCTTCATATCAAATCTAAGGGAGGAGAGGAACAAGCTCAAAGAGGTGAAAGGGAGGCTGGTGGTAGAGCACAAGTTATGCTATGCCACAAAAGTATTCTTGATCTTGGAGAAGCTCAACCTCAAGTACCCATTCCCTGATGCAAGGCCCTGGAACAAGACAAAAATCTTGTTCAACTCTGACAAGTTGCTGGTAAAGATGAAGGTGGAGGTCCCTGGGTCAAGAAAGAGTATAGCCCCCTCCACTGACACCACTGAAGACAGCCCACCCCTGGATCTGAAGAAAAGAGCCCTGAAGCCCAGTGAGAAGATGAAATCTCACAAGGAAGAGGAACTGGAGAAAAAGAAGAGAAAGTTAGTAAAGAAAGCTTTTGTGGAGAGAAAAGCAACGAGTTGCAGTTCTGAAACCTCCACCACTCACTCCTCTGCTGAAAAGTCCACTGAGGAGGAAGTGGAAGGAATGAAATCCCCCATTCATCTCATTGCCTCTACTGCCCTGAAGGGTATTGAAGAGGGACGGGAGGGTGAGGAGGAAGAAGAAGAAGAGGAGGAGGAAGAAAGCACTGAGAAAAGTGATGAAGAGGAAACTGAGTCAGAAGGAAGAGATGAAGGGAAAGAAGTCATTGAGGACTCTCAAAAGTCCAAAGAGAAAGCTAGAACTACATACCCTGAACCCACAACTCATGAAAACCCCACTGAAGGCTCTCAACAGCCTGAAAGTGAAGCCAAATCAGAACCCCCTATCACACAGGGCACTGACATCTAGCCAGTGTTTGAAGTAGAGATGAAGAGGAAGTCCAGTACACTTATTTGGACTCTCTGAAGGAGGAGGCCAGCTATGAAATAGAAAAACTATACCCTGCCTTGAACTCTCATCCTACCCTCAAAGAAATGTTTGAGAGGGTCTGACTACTTGTCAAAATGAAAGATGGCTATCTTTATGAGTTGTTGGAGGCCGTGAAGGGGAAAGGAGAAGCTTTTTGGAGAAAGGAGGAAAGGAAAGTGCTAGAATTTGCACAAGTGAAGAAGACTAGCTTGTTGCTGGCTAATGGGAGTTTGGTAAATTGGTTGCCAAGAAACTGGATGAGGCCAGGTTGATCGAAGGGCCTAAGGAAAAATCACCTGAGGGTCAGGACAAGGAAGGTGGGAATGAAGGAGCTAACCCAACTACTGAGGGTCTGGCTGAGGCTGGTCAGGGGACTTCTCAGGCAACTGGAAGTCAGGGCACTGAAGGTCAGGACATTGCAAATCAACCTGAGTCACAGGGGACTTAGAAAGAGGTTGTGCCCTCTACGAATGAAACCCCTATTGCTCAGATGAAGGGGTAATTCAGAGTGTTGTTCAGGCTAATGTTGAGTCCAAGTATGAAGGAAAAGAACTTGCAAGTCTCACAGGGAAAGTTGAGAACATTGATGTGATGATGGAGGAGCAGTCCATTGAAACAGATGTGCTAGATGAGCACCTTGATCATGTACAAGACTTTAAGCTGACTCTGATCACTAACCTGTCAAGCAATGTGGATGAGATGGAGATGCATCTCTCCAAGGAAATCAATGACTTGAAGGCAAGTGTAGAGCAAGAAAGGCAGGCTCATGCACAGGCGATTGTGGCAGTCAGGCAGGAGAATACTAAAGAAAGGGAAAGGATGATTCACGCTACCATCACTGCTATGGCAGGTGGCCTGATGGATCGGATGCATGAATACTTCACAAGGAGGGAGAATGCCCTGAAGGAAGAGGTTGAAACTCAGGTTAGGCAGGCACTTTCAGTGCTTCCCACTCAGGCTACTACAAATCTGATAATTGAAGAGAAGTTAAAGCCCTTCACGGACTTTGGAGTGGACTTTGCCTATCACCTGAGGGCACTGAATGAAGAAACTGAACACTATCTCACCAACTTGAGGGTTGTGGAACAAGATACTTCAAAGCACTCTATAGCTCTTGTTGAACTCTCTTGGAGAGTTAGCAAGAAGGGGGAAAGAAAGGAAAGAAGACAGGACAGGCCACTGGGAGGACCATCAGTTAGCAAGGGGCCTGACCCTGAGAAATTTGTAGGAGATGTCAGGGAAGAGATTGACATCCTTGTCAAGGAAGGGGAACAAGCTACTGCCCATGAGAAAAGGAAAGGAGTTGCAGAGGCAGGAAGAGAGACTAGACTATCAAAGGCTAAGGAGCAGATTCTGAGGGAAAAGAGACAGAGGAGGGCTCAGAGGAGTGGGAGTGTATCTGACACTCAAGGCACTAAGAGGAGAAGAGTTATGGTGACTCAAGAGGAAGTAAGAGAGTTGGATGTGGAAAATCCTCTCCCACTAGCCCAACTTGCACAAAGCCAGCCTGAAAAGGTGCAATCAACTGAGGAACTGTTCAAGCCCACCCTGAGCCCTTTGGCTCAGGCAGTAAAATCAGGCCAGTCTCTTGATGAACACAATCGCCAAAAAGCTGAAGAGAAGAGAAGGCTGATTGAAAGTGGACAGTTGAAGTCCCCAACACCCAGAAGGCCAAGCAACTCTTACTGGAGAATGAAAGCCAAAAGAAGACAAGCTCAGGCAAGTGAGCCAGTTGCTAAATTTCATCACTTAGACTCCTAGATCCCCAAGGATATCAATGATCAATGGGAAGAGATAAAGAGGGAGTTCATTTACTCCTACTATGTGACAAGGGAGTTTCAAGGAGTCGAAGCTGATGAGGTGTTCCATTAGAAGATGGTTGAAAATTGGCCTGCTCTCTACCCCAAGATCTTGAATGCTTGGGAAGAGCACAGTGGTGGAGAGCCCTTTAAAGATCCTGGTCCCATTCTCTTTATGCCCCCAATGGATGCAAGTGGGGAGGTCAAGATGCAGGAAATCTTGGGAGAGTGGCTACTGATTTGTGAACAACTTGGTTTGAAGGGTCACAGTATGGAAATCATGCAGAAGAAACTGGAGCTGAAGAAAAGGGTGTTCAGTCAGTATGGATTGGAACCAACTTTTGGTAGCCTGTGAGGAAGTGGACTGAAGAAGGAAAGTCAGAAGGAGAAGAAGTTATCTTTTATTATCTTTTGTTTTTGTTAAGGCAGGATAATGTTACTTTTTATTACAGTATGGAACTGTGTAAACTGTAATCAACTTTTGAGTTAATGAAAATATCCACAACTTTTGAGCCCAAGATAATATCTCATTATCTGTTAGGCCATAGCACTGTCTTTATTTGAACTGTCTAACTAACATGCAGGTACACATTCAGGGGGAACTTTCAATGTCAAATTTTTCTAAGTACAAATCCACTGATAAGTAGTCAAGTCAGTTGAGTCTTTGTTCTTATCAAAAAGGGGGAAATTGTTGGGAAATGATTAATAAAATGTTTTGATATAATCCCAAAGACTCCCCTGATAAGCTAAAACGTTGTAAAGCTTAGAAAAATAGCCTAACTATTAGGAGGCTATCTCAAAAAGTTTGAAAACTAAGTTGTAAAAATCAGGCTACCTTAGATAAAACTAGCCTGATGAAGATCAGACTCACCTGTTGAAGAGTTAGGAGATACACCCACCTCTGAAGAAAGGCACCCCAGGAGACTGAGTATAAGTGACCTGACAAACTCACCTGAAGGACAAGCCTGATGCATTTAATACACTTCAGTATTAAATGAGAGTAGTTGCAACACTTAAATGAGGTGTTAAATGCAACAAATAGAATGTTCTAAGTCACCTGATGAAAAGACAGAAGACTTCAATAAAGTCGTTTGACTGGACTGAAGAACCATTAAGTCAGACCAATGAGAAGCTGCCACCTATGTACGGACCTGACACAAAAGACTGAGACCTGTCAATACCAAGTTCAGAAGCAACCAACACCTAGGATGACACAGTTTTCAAAGGTGGCTGCATTAACTCTAAGAAGGCATTTAATGAGCTTCCAACCATTAATGCTTAAGAGTTGACTATCCAAAATCTGAAGAAGATCTTGAAGAACGTTGGACTACAACATTTGACATATTTGACCATTCCAAAATCTGAGAAAGATTTTGAAGAACTTTGGATTACCAAAATAGCTTAATTTGAAACTATCTCTCCAACGTATAGTCTTTCAAAATAAGTCTATAAATACAGCAGTTGAAGAAGAAGCTAAGTACGGGAAACTATCAAGCTCATCTGAAAATCAAAAAGCTCTCCAAAGTTCATCTCAATTCTCAAGCACTCGAAATCACTCTAGTTTCCCAAGTGCTTACATTGTTTAGAGCTCAACACTGTAATTAGGCTTACACTGTAATATCCTTAGAAGCCTACTGAGATAACCCAACCTAGATATTGTTCATCATTGTAAAGGGTTATCACAACCTTAGTTGGAGAACTCAAGCCCTTAAACTGAAATAGGTTCAAGGCTGTGAGTTGGAAGAAAGTAAGCTGAGTAGTGTCTCAGTCTGATATCTTGAGAGGACTAGGACTCAGTGAAAATCCAAGAGATCAACAGAAGTTATTCTTGATCAGTGCACCTTAGCACTCTAAAACAAGGAATTCCTGAGGTTAAGGAATTCTCCAGTTAAATCAGGAAAAGTGGATCTAGGAGAGTTTAACTCCGAACCACTATAAATCCCATGTGTTCTTACTGCTTTATTCTTCTGTGTGTGTTGATAAAACTTTGAAAAGGGTGTTGAATTAATCCGTTGAAAAATCTAAATTTTGATCAAATACACTGGCCACCTATCAAGGGACCTTGCAAGTCCACTGATCTTTTAGTAGGTCACCTGTGTTTTTAAGTTTGCTGTAAAAATAAAAAAACTATTTCCAAAAATCTGTACTTACAGGTGTATTTCCTCCCCCCCCATACACATGTTATTGTTTATTTGGGACCAATAGATGTAGATGGTAGTGGGTTATTAGATGTATCTTGGTATGGGTAGTGGTGTTGGTAGGATTCTTGGTTTGAGTAGGTGTGAGGTTGATATGTGTAAGATGTAGAAGAATTCGTATAATGTGGAGAATACGAGGAGTAGTTGTATCCGTCCATCTCAATTTAGCACAATCCTACAAGAAATAGCAAGTATCAACACTCACCAAAGATAATAAACAATCAAAAATAACAAAACAACAAACCTAACTAAACAAAGTGGTTGTTTCCCCGGCAACAGCGCCAAAAACTTGTTTGCCAATTTTGTGTAGCTCTCACGCAAGTATACGTGGTCGACGTATAATCGGTAAGTTGACCACCTAATAATATCGAACAAAGGGAAACAGGACAATGTGAAGTAAGATTGTTGTTTTGAAGACTTATCTATGAAAGCAATAAAGAATCGGGTGTTTATCTATTAATTTCTTGCAAAAATAGTAAAACTACCTATCACCTTTTGGCAAAAGTGAGCAAGTGTGAAGACATGCATTAGTGTAGTCCTCCTATGGTTCATTTAGTGCTAGTCTTTCCTAATCATGCAAGTTCAATAGGATGATCAATTAGGCAATTCCTTATTAATGTGCCTAGGTCTCCCTAACAACACTTAACACTCTAATTCGGTGACTAAACACCCAGGCAATTCTCATTATCCTAGGGGAAATTCATCAAACACCTAGCATGCACAACCTTCTATTAAGAACTATCATGAAAGAGCTCAATTCACATATATTGCTAGTTCACTAAGGTCCCTAACATACAATTGGCAATATCAAGCATTCATTCAAAGCATCAATTAAGAGAATCAATCATCCAATATCACATAGCAATCATAGGATTAACAAAATCACCAAATTACTTCATAGGATTCTTACACCAATGCATAAGGAAATTAGTCCATGGCTAATTGGAAGTGGAAAACTACAATTAACAATCTAAACATCATTTCTAATCACTATTACAAAAGAAATCAATGAAAACTTACCAATAGTAGATGAATTGGAATACAAGCTACAAACCTCCAAATGCTATCTTCTAATCCGTAATGCGAAATACAAAATTGAACTGTAGAAACGTAGCTTGAATCGAGAAAAGAAAGCATGAACAAATGGATCGAAAATCCAATGGACGGATCAAAAGTAATTAAAGATTGAAAGTTGGAAAATCTAATAAACTCATTTGGTAACTTCCATTAACGTCTCTAATCTAAGAAGAATCTAAGAAAATGAATTAAAGTGAGTATATATAGTATTCTCCATGCATGTACCAAAATGCCCTTCATTAAAACGCGCAAAAGACGAAACTGTCACCTGAAATCTGAATTTTTACCTTGTCGCGCGATCTCATACAGCTAGAAGCGCGATCTCAAGCTCGCGCGCGGTCGCTGTCACGCAATTCTCGCATGGACCCGAGCTCGGACACGCGATCATCTTCAACTCGATGCGCGAGCTCATATGTTGGGCGCGCGATCACAAGTGCTCTGTTCCGGTCGATCTTCGAGTTCCTCGTTTTCTTCATATCTTGAGTTCTAGAGCTCCGATTGACTCGATTCTTTTTCCGTTGTGACCCTCTCTTTGAGCTCTTCAAAATGGTATATCATTTGCACCATTTGGAACAACTCAAGAATCTGAACTTTATCAAACTCGCTCATCTCTTCACCGTTTTGCTCGTTTTCACCTATAAACACAACTTTCTAGCCAACAAAGGGTCAAATGCACAAAGTATATCATTTTAGGGTCAAATGTGAACATAAGATCATCAAAACCATATAGAAATAGATGCAAAAAGATGCAATTATGACCCTAATCAAGTGGGCCAATAGTACCCTTGTCTGATCGTCATGTATGCCATGGCTTGCCCCCCAGCGTGACTCCCACAGATTCCTTGGTGGATTTCTTCTAACACCTCTAACCCTTACTTTTCTGACAAGCAATTGAGTAGGGGTAGAGAGAATCAACGTTTGTACAATTGACCATCCACCAATGTGTATCTGGCTGCTTGCTTCACTAGCCGACTAGCTACCCATGCATCTTCTGGGAGCGATCCATCCTTTAAGTACTTTTCCATCGGTGTGCGCCAATCATTGCCTTCTTCCAGCCCCCCACTCGAAGTCTGATTTATTTTATAATCGGACGTCGAGGGGTCCTTTAGCTTGGTGACAATGACCTCCATCAATTCTACTTCACCGCTACTCGTAGCTAGTCGGGCTAGTGCATCTGCTTCAGTATTCTCCAACCTCAGGATCTGCTCAATGTATACTTGCTTGAACAGCGAGATCAGGTGCGCCACTATCTTCTGGTGTAACGCCATCTGCTGGTCCTTGGCTTCGTATTTCGCCCGGACTTGGGATATTATTAGCTTGAAGTCTCTGAAAATCTGAAGATTTGTTGCCCCCATAGCTAATGATAGCCTAAGTGCAGCTATTAGTGCTTCATACACTGCTTCGTTGTTTGTGGCTCTGAAGTCAAACTGGATTGCTGAGGTGAAGACTTGTCTGTCTGGGCTTATTAGTACTATACCGGCTCCTGTTGCTGTTCTAGTTGATGATCCGTCTACATAGATATGCCACGGAGCTATACGCCCCCTCGTCGGATCTTGTGGGAAAGTTAGCTCGATGATGAAATCGGCGAGTGCTTATCCCTTGATCACTGTTCGGGGTGCGTAGGTTATACCGTATTGGCTAACTTCTAGTGACCATTTCAACAAGCGTCATGCAATGTCCGGCCGGTGCAGTATTTGTCTTAGTGGGAATGTCATCAGCACCTCCACCTGGTGGTCAAAGAAGTATGGTTGCAGCTTTCTAACACTCATCACCAATGCGTAAGCCAACTTCTCCATGGGTGAGTACCGCAACTCTGTTTCGTGCAAGGGTTGGATCATATAGTACACCGGTAGATGTATCTTTCCCATGGCTCGGACTAGTACCGAGCTGATGGTCACTTGTGATGCCGCCAGGTATAGGTACAGCTTATCTCCAGGCTCCGGCTTTGATAGGATCTGTGTGTTGGCCAAGTACTCCTTGATGTTCTTGAAGGCCCTTTGGCACTCGCTTGTGCACCAGAAATCGTCTGGATGTTTAACTTTGGTGGACACGAAAAATGGGCGATTTCGGTCACTGAACCTGGAGATAAATCTGTTTAAGGCTGCCAAATGTTTGGTCAGCCTTTGAACCTTCTTCACCGAGTCGGGTGGCTTCATTTCCATGATGCACTTCACCTGGGTTGGGTTAACTTCAATCCCTCTTTGGCTTACTAGATGGCCCAGGAACTTCCCTGAGTGTACACTGAAGCTACTCATCTTTGGGTTCAATTTCATGTTGTAGTGGCGTAGTATATTGAAGGCCTGCTTGAGGTGGTCTAAGTGGTCCTCCTTCCGCAAGCACTTGACTACTATGTCATCTACGTACACCTCCATCGTATGTCCGATGTGTTGGTCAAACATCTTGTTCACCAGTCTCTGGTAGGTAGCTTCGGCATTGATAAGTCCAAACGGCATCCTCTCCCAGCAAAACAGGTTCTTGTTGGTGTAGAACGCCGTGTGTTCCTAGTCGTCCGGGTGCATCGCTATCTGGTGATAACCTGCAAAAGCATCCATAAATGTCATCATATCATGGCCTGTAGTGTTATCAACTAGCTGATCAATGTGGGGCAGTGGGAATTAGTCTTTTGGGCACGCTGCGTTGAGATCTGTGAAGTCGATGCACAGTCTCCATGCTGCGTTCGGCTTCTTCACCAACACTAGGTTAGCTACCCATTATGGACAGAGAGCCTCTTTGGTCAGCTTATTATCGAGCAGCTTCTTCACCTCTGTGGTTAGGGCTTCATACTTGTCTGGTCCGCACTTTCTCCATTTCTATTGAACGGGTTTCCTTATTGGATCGATGTTTAGCCGGTGGCATGCTTACTCCAGCGGGATTCCCATCATATCTTCATTGGACCAGGCAAACACGTCCAAGTTGGACTTTAGGAACTCCTCCATCTTACTTCTATATGGCTCGGGCAGCTCAGAACCTATAAAGAGTTCTAAGTCTGCTCTGTTGGGGTCCACCTGGATCGCTCTTAATTCCTCAACGGGGGTGGCTCTTCTCTTCTTATTCTTCCACCTTGGTTCATTAGTGAGCTCATCCCAGACTTCCTTTGTCGTTGGCTCGTAACCCACTCAGGGTTTGAGGTCTTCGCCTCCTTCATCGACGTAGGTGCGTTCACGTGCCTCCTCCAACTCCTATGTGACTGGGTTGCTGGCTCCTCCCTCTGCGGGACTTCGTCTACCTCCATAGGTGCCGACTGTTGGGGTTCATCATCTAAACCAGTCAGGGTGACCTCCATCACCTCCGGTTGATCGTCCACCTCCATTAACTCAGTCTCCACCGAGATAACGTCTAGAATGCTTGGCTCATCCGCTGGATGTTTTATCTCGTCCTCAAGTACCAGTACCTGTGTTACTGATTTTTTAATTTGACAGCTTTTAATTTGGAGCAAACACTCTCTTGCTTTCTTTTGGTCTCCTTTGACTGTGCCGGGACCATTGGGAGTAGGGAATTTGAGACAATAGTAGTTGGTTGAACATGCCACTTTGAATTCATAGATAAAAGGGCGGTCGAGGAACCCGTTGTAGGTCGACTGCTGATCTACCACTAAGAAATCTATAAGTCTAGTCAGTCTCCTTTCTGGGTCCTCGACCAATATAAGTTCGACACTCAACCTAATCTGACTTGGGGGAATGGTTACAGCTTCTCCAAACCCCACTATCCTATGATTACATGGTTCGATATATGACTCATAATCACCTAGTAGATCTAGGGTCTTCTTGAACAGGATGTTGGTGAAGGCACCGGTGTCCACTAGCAGCCAGTGGACCTTGGTCTTCATGATATTGGCGCTAATCACCAACGAGTCGTTGTTGGGGGTCAGGATCCCTTCCAAGTCCGCCTGAGAGAAAGTCAGCTTTACAGTGGGTTTAGTAGCAGGCTTGGAGCCCGAGCTGCCTTCTTGCACTTGGTTGACAGCTCGGACCTCTG